>JAQFZG010000741.1:0-27567 GCA_034695465.1 Entomobrya nicoleti
ACATATACGTTCATATACACCACATCTTTCAACGCAAACGGTAGTTACATACCAGAATTTTACATTCTTCTCGTTTCGTATAATTCAAAGATAATTGTTTTGAGTTTTGGGTGACAAGCTGTAAGACGTAGCGCAAATAAAAAGGGAATGGCAATATTAACAAAATTCGCATTTGGTTAATATTCGAGATGCTAGGATCAAATCTACAAGGTGGGATCAGTTAAAACTGGCGTATTGATTTTAAATTTATTAAGTTAAATTGAAAACCTACCAGCAATAGTAGAAGCTGATTGGTAAGTAAAATAAAGTAACCAGTCACACGTTTCATGTTAAATGACGTCCAAAACAACATATAAATGTGAAATGGCTTCTATTTCCTGTTGTGTCTGTTAGAATTCATTTTTTAAGCTGCTCCAGTTCAGATCATAAATTATTTTGATATTTTTACAAGCGAATATTCAAATATGTTTTAAATTGTCGATAATGGCTTGCTATATACCTACTCACACGTGTGAGTATGGTGCTTTCCTTACATGCCTCGTGCCATTTTTTATTGATTTTTTTTGTAAACGTTTATGCTATACTGCAATACGTTAAGTTTTGAAGTTTAGTGATTTGATAAGTAAATAGAATAGGACCTCTTTAAAATACACCCCTACCCGGAAATGGCAAGTATATGAGACTCGAGTAATTTGATCAAATATTCCCTTAAATATATAGTTATTACTTTTTATTTCCATGCGACGTTTGTTGCATTGAAATTGTAGCCGAAAAGAAAATTTGAGAAATAGTTAAGACTACAATTCTGTTTATTTGTTGGAATTGTATAGTTTTATTTGAGCCGTAATTTTTTGTCTAGACATCTAGGAATATTCTCAATTTCATAATTCCAAAGAAATGCTTTTATCGCATATTGTAGCTTTGCATTTACCACATAATTCAAATATATCTTTGTGATAAAATATTACGAAGAGGTTCAAGTTTAGATTTTAAATTGCCCAGAACAGCCAGCCATAGTTTAATTCAAAGGTACATATTAATACTTCATTCCTTTTGCTCGATTATACTTCTACTGGGCAAATGGTATTCGGACAAGTCGCAATGTCCGATTTACCATATGTATACAGTGCCGATATGTTTTTTGCATGTGATGCGTAATATAACGTAAGTTATTTAGCAATGAAATGTTTATTCCGCATGGTGGTATGATTAAATAAATATGATTAAATATGATTAAAAATTTCACTTAAACAGCAAACTATTGCTTTCTAGTTGAATCGATGACATTTTGTTCGAAGCATTGGATTTTTAGAAACTAATTTTTATCGATTTTTAGCAGTTACGTTTGAAACGTTTTTCAGCAAGACATTTTACGAGCAAATGGAAAGGTATTCTAAAACTAATACTTTAGTATCCTATTTTAGACGTAGAAAAAGTTCTATCATAAAACATTTAACTGCAACTATTATACCAATGCATAGTATGCTAAAAATAACTCCAATATTACCACTAATACTTGCTGCTTCAATTGCAACAGCTTCACGTTTTTCAATAATGGATTGACCAAACGCTACTTCTATCCAGTATTTTAGAATTCCTGACTCTTTACTAGCTAAAATTCTTGAATGCAAAAATAGTGGAGTATAACCAACTATTGCAAGAGCAAAGTAAGATTTAAAATATATTTCTCTTCCTAAATGTGCTGCTTCAGTACTAGTTTGCACCAGTTTACTTTTAAGCATTTTAACATATGTGTTGCAAATAAAAGTCGGCAGAACAAAGGCGACATTATTGCATTGCAATAACTTTTCCAGTATAAGTTTTTTCTCGTGCTCAAAATAAGAATTATTGCTACTAAATTCACTTAGTTCGAAATCACCCTCCATGTCATCCCCCAAATTTTCTGGTTTGGTAAAGTTACTTAGAAAATCCATTGAAAAATTTATTGATGAAATCCCAAGGCGGATTTTATTAACAAGTTGTGCGTCCAGATGTGTATAATTTGGTTTAAAATGTTTAAACTTTGCAAACAAATGTACTTCTGAAAAGGCCATGAACACAGTTTTTTTATTAGGCTCGAGTGGACTGTTAGACGAAACATTAAGCCAAGCATAAATCCCTGTTGATTCTTTTTCCCATTGTAGCATCGATTCGTTTGTTTTACTAAGCACACCCTTATTCGCAATATACAAGTAAGATATTCTTGTAAATATCATAAAATTGTGTGTAGTTATATCCGCTAAAGTATTTATAGGAGTTATATTTCTAGGCAATATCATACGATACACGTTATCATTTCGATATGCATTACTTATTAAACCAATAGTTAATGCGGATACAATCAATAAAATTCTTGAAGAATGGACATCTGATAGATTCAACGGCATTCCGTAATCCTGTTGTAGGAACATTCGGATTAACAGATCTACGTAATATATAGGATTGATTTTTTGCAAGGTCAGTTGAAAGTCAAAAATGAGCATCACACCAAAAATTACTAAACAAAACGTAAAAAATAATATCCATGTTGCATAATCAAATACAATGTAAAGATGTTTAAACTCTAAACCTAAAAGCTGAGTGCTACCACAAGCAACAAATTTCAGATTGTTATGAAAATCTTCACTAAATAATGGGAACGTTTGGGGGCTATCCAATTCATATCCGGTTAATCGAATAAAAATGCTAGCTTCTAGCCTATTGCTTTTTAAAGCACTTTGAACTCCATCCTGGCAAACGTTGTTAGCATACACATATGAGTAGTTTTGAATTGCCAACAAAACTATGTACGTATAGATGTAACCCAAACCTTCCGGTTTTATTGCATTTTCTAATAACAACTTACTGCTGAGTAACTGCTTATCCTTACAACTATTTAGTACTGAAGTATACGATGCTGTTATTGGAGTGAAAATTTTAAATCTTATTCTTCGTTGAATGCCGGATGCTACGTAACAATAGTTATATTTATGGTGGTTATTAGTAAGCATATCCCTTTTGCCTTGTATTACCATAGGACTTATTTCACGTCCACGACAAATTATTTCGGTTGACAATTGCACATATTTTAATTCTTGTAGTTGGTCATAAAAACGCAATTCGACTTTTACTAGAATGGCAAGCAGATCTATCAAATATTGTTGTTGAGCTGTGGCTTCCAATGGATAGTTAAGGGCCCAATAGTTATTTTTACTCGGGACAGTAGCATTCAAATAATCAATAAATATTTGGATTGGAGATAGGATTGGGGATGATCGAAAACTATGTAGCATTTTCTCTTCAAATATAGAGAACAACGGATAAGGTTTTTCTTTAGCACGGCCGTTATTCAGTAAAATTCGTATGTGAACTTCAACATTCCAAGGTTTTGTACGTGTAACGAATAAGGAAGCATTTAAATGTACGCAAATACTTTCAGTCCGGAAATTGTAATTTTTTACAAAAAGAGTGGGTGATAAAGGGCAATCAATTTTAAAGTCTTTCCCGGTTTGATTTGTGGGTTCGAAGCCATACAACGTCCAAATATTTGCATTCATGTAAAATGAATGTTTTGAGAGACCTTGACGAAATATTGCGGGGATTAATTTACGTATAATTATTGGTTGGCCAAAATTTGGAAAATTTAGACCTCCAAAATTATCTATAATTAGTAAAGCGGTTCGTGTGTTTTCGAACAAATTAAGAACATCTTGAAAATTCGTAATTGTGCTGAGGGGAAAATTAAAGCGTTGCTTGTAATTGTGATAGTTGTAATCTTTATCGTTCCAAGGTGTCAGAGGATAGTTCGCGTCGGGAATTAAGTGAGCGTAAGGTAATATTTCAAAGTATTTTATAATTTCGCTCAAAAATGCTAGCGCTGGGACAAATATAGAAACATTCACTATCATCACTTTTACAAACATTTTAAATTTTAGAAGTAAAAACTTGGCACTAAAACATAGAACCTTTGCTTTAAGTAGTTTACAAAATTCAAGAAGAATATATAGTCGTTAAACTTATAGGAAGAAAATGTTTTGTATTCGAATTTGATCCCATGCAAGCAAGAGTTTTTAAGAAAACTACCATTCTAAAATGTCTGCACCTTGAAATGAAAAAAAATATTTAGGTGTTTGCGTATTTATTAGTTTGAAAAGCTTAGTTATAAAGTTGAATAGTGACGTGGAGTACATCAAATATAATTCAAATAGATATCAGATGACACTAAATAAAAAGGGGTTTAAAGTATTCGGTTAACTTTAAGTCTAATTTGAAGGTTTAAATAGATAAATAAGTATATCCTAAAGGGAAACTTTTATATAATTTGAGTAAATGAAGTACATCTTTCGTGTCCTTCACTCAAACAACTTAGTAGAGACTTCAACGTTTTTGTTCAAACAAAATGATGTCCAGTTAAATTTAAAGAAATTGACAGTGGCTCAGCAAGATAATCACATTGCCAATAAATTTAAAAGAATCGTTTAAAATATAATTGGATTTTTTCAAAGTTTCATTAAAAGAAAAATCTGACGTATTAAAAATCTTTAACTTATGCGTATTATGGAATTTTTATTGTTAGGTAAGCTTTTTTAAGCAATTAGTTGTATTGTCTTTGTTATTACACAGTTTTCAAACAGATTTAACTCGAACACAATATTTATGAATTAAATTTAGTTTTGAATAAGTCCAAAAGTTTGAATTACAGATTGTGTATTCTACAATCTTTAAAATTCCCTATACGTGTTCATGATTGACGTTGCCAACATGTTTATAAACACAAATTTCTATTGACATGAATAATAATAGAATTTTGTCTAGTAAGAATAACTTCTGACTTATTCTCAAAACCGTATGGAGCTCAGGGCCTATCCGAACTAAACATCCCAAAATGCAAATCATCCAATAAAAGATACTTGCTGAAATTCTCCTTGCAACTATTGATAAGTACGAATGGAGCGAATAATGAGATATTTATGTGCGTATGGATTCGTTTTATAAGATATCAGTACCGGTGTATCAGCAGCCGTACCCAACATGTAAGGTACTTGCAATGCAGGTCTAGACAATATATCTGGAATCCAAGTGAAAAGTACATTTTCTGGGACACTTTTGCATGCTTATTATGCTACATTAAATATACAAACATCAGCATATGTTGCACATAAATTGAAATTAGATATGTAATAACTGTATTTTATGACGCGAAAAGAACGCTAATGGTTGTCCAATATTTGATGCTTGCCTCGAAACTTCACAGAAGTGATGTCGAATTCATAAAGTATTTCCATTTGAATATTTACAAGGTAGCCACATGGTTCGGACAACCAGTCTTTTTTGATGTAATAAAGTGGATTTCAAGTGTGTATTAGATATGACTAGTTCATTAAATTAAGTTTAGGCTTATGATTAGTCATCGTTTAAATTCGAACATTCATCCTAAAAAATAATTGCATTACCGGAACAATCATCCATCTGCAGTACTATCAAAAGCAAAGATCTGTTTACTTTATTGTAGCGACACTGCTAAAATTAATATCGTGAAATTTAGGTATTGTCATTGACAGTAAAATTTAAGCATTTTAGAGTAACGTTTGACAGATTTAGTTGTGGTATTTTAGTCTGTTGGACGATAAATAATTTTTAAAGAAGTTATATTTTAGAGGGATATATACTTATATATATGATATGTACATATGTATGTAAGTTTAGCTTCAAAGTGTCATAACTGAAACAAGCTCCCATTTGTCAGTTTATATTTGCGTATTTGATAATAGAAAAAATGAGTACAAATTAAAAACAAGTACAAACTAATAATAATAATAGTACAATAATTATGCAATAATCTTGTCAATATTTAAAACAGGGCAATGTTAAATTGTAAATCATTTATTTTGTGCCAGTTTTTAAATCGCCCATTAAGATTTTTAATGTTGAAATGTAAAACTGATCTGAGCATGACTTGAAGTTTTCCTAAATCTAACAGCTTTTGTTTTCTTGCACCGCAGCAATAGGTGTTTCCACCACTTTTTAAATCGCCAAACTGAACACCAAAAGACAAAGTGCAAATATGCATAAGTAGCTTGCATACGATTTGAGCTTTTAACAAAGTTGACAACTTTTGTCTTCTTCTTATAGCAATAAGCCAGCTCAAATACTATCCCAATGAAACATACCACAATGCAAACCGCCCACAAGAAGAACACCTTCCACAATTTCCCCTCAAACTGATCTGTCAACCCTTGCGTCATTTTCTCTGCATATCTTCCCATTTTAACTGACGTCTTACTAACAAACCTGTTTCTCTCTTGGACCCTCACCGAATAAGAAACTTCTTCGTGTTCTCTTACAAACCGAGAGAATATACCTGCTTCAACGAGTAGCTGGAAATAATACGCAATGCGTTCATGATTTGGTGGTAAAAAAGTCCAAAAATATACACCCCCCGTTAACGACTCCTCTCCGATATGGCACAGAGCCTTATTTTTGAAAGCATTCACCCCATTACTCCGTGCATCGTCAATAAGGTTGAATATATACATTGGATATTGCCATTGAGAAGCAAAGAAAACCTTATGGTTTCGTACAAGAAACTTACCAATTTGAAGTTGGTCGTGAATGCTGGCTGAAGCAATCACTGTTCTTGAAAGCAAATTCGTTAGATGGACGATACCTTTATTGACCCAAGTTCCGGTTGCCTTTGTAGCCATTGCAGAGAAGAAACGGTGGCGGTAAACCGTAATGTTGTCACCGGTGGCAGCTGATGAGTAGATTTTGCTGTCCAAATCCTCAAATCGTCGGATGAACTGTTCCGTAGCCGGTTTTATCAGGCGACTAGAGACACTCCCTCCGTAAACGTCTACTAGTACTCGAATCAGAAGGAGCCAAAGAACAAGGAGTAGTTTTCGATGTTTTCGTATTCCACATAGTCCGCCACTAAATATAGATGATATAATTAGAAGCAAAGTTGTGCCAAGGGATTTATAATCCAAAGTGATGACAATTGCGAGAACAGTTATAACGGTGCATATCCAAGTTGTATTGTCGAGTACACTTGTCAGATCTCCTAATGCCCATATCGGTTCCGTTTTCCAACGTGGGAGGTCGCAGTACACGAAATTCCACTCGACGTTGGTCGCGATGAAGAATATTGGTTTTTGATTAGATTTGTTAAATCTTTCCCATTGCTTTACTGGGCTGTTGGCTCGGTATGAAAATGAGCTTATATGTGTGTATATGGTTACTTCGGTGCTTACTTCGTCCGGATCTATGTTTAACCTTAAGGCATTTAATAGGGTTCGGTTGTGCCAAGTTTTGGTTATCACATTTGACACGTTCAGTTTTTCAGCGAGTATTTTGCATAGCAAATAAAACGGCAATCCTTTAAAACGATTTTCTGGGAATGGTAAGTCTCTAAAGCTTGAATATTTTAGTAATTGTTCCGAAGATATTTCCTGGAAAGCAAAATTAATTGTATCTAATTTTGAACGACATGTTGGGAAACGAAATAAACTTAAAAATAAGAGGAATGATGGGGCCTTTGTAAAAGTTACCATTTACTTTAATACGATAAATTTAAGAAATTTGAGGATTAAAATATTTTCAGGAATAAAAAGAACAAAACGAAGTGTGCCATTATGTCGACCTCTAATGTCAACTGTGCACTGAGCTATAAGTTGTGACCCTGACCAGCAATACGATTCATGTCTAAAAACAATTAAAAATATCTACAAATTTATAATTTGAATTTTAGCCTCATAACGGTTATTCGAATTGCTTTTGAACAATCCTCTTTTGAAAATTAATTACACTCGAAATGTCGGAATAATTATTTTAAAGTTATCATTACAAAACGTATGAACAACTTACGTATATTTTCTATGTAGGAAGTAAGTATGTATTATTTCTAGGCATGTTTTAACTGAAGTGAAAGTAGATGCTAAGCCATATATACTAGTAAAGAGGAGTTCTATAATCTTTTCCTAACAACTAGTATGTATTGATCCGATGATAGAAAATCAATTTTATCTTGACGTTTTCCTGCCCTAAAAATTCTTACAGGCTGTGAAGCTTTAGTTTTTTTTACAAAATGTACAGTCATAAGATGACCATAGTCAGAAATAAATTATTCGAAAATTGCATGGAATGAAGAAAGAACAAAAAATCTTTCAATATTGGAGAGCCTTTCAAATATTATAAACTAAGAATTAGTTCAAAATGAATCATGATAATATTTAGTTTTTTAGGCTTTTAATTGCACAAATTTGGTCGTTTATTAATATGTAATTACAATTATTTGACTTTAAATTAAAATTCTAAGATATAATATTAGTATGGTATTTAAATTGATTAATTATTACTGTATTCAGAACAACATTACTGAAGCAGGCTTTTCGATTAAAGGATAAGTCTATACGGTTAGTAAGTTTTATGATGAATATTAAAGACATCAACAAAAGATAAGTACTTTGTGTTATTTTTAGTTCAAGAAAAAATCTAATATAATTGAACCAACAAGGGAACATCATATATATTTGCCAGGAGCTCTACTGTTTGCTGAGTTGTAAACAGAGAAAATATCCACTCAACCTTCAAACAATCGTCTGTTGAAATTCACATACCCTGTAATGCATTGAACATTCGTCGAAACGTTGAGCAATGCATTACATGGTATGTGAATCCCAACGCACAATTTTTTGAAGGTTGAGTGGATAGTTGCTCTGGTTGTATACTCGGTAAAAATTAACATTTTTGGAAACTCGCTTTGAAAAATTTCCCGTGTTAAAAATATACTGGTGTGTAAAACTCATTATTATCGCTAACATGTGAATAAATGTTATACAAAGGAAAAAAGCATAAAAAAAACACCTATTGAATAAAATTTTGGTTGGCACAAATTATCCCCAAGAATGTTGTTTAAATGGCGTCTGCAGTAACATGTGAATTACCCAATATCTTCATAATGGTCGAAAATTGTATGACGCAAACTAATTTATAGTTAGTTTTTATGAAAATATGACTGTATCCAGATACAATTGACCGTTCGTCGTGTGAGCTGATACTGAATGAGCCATGTAATCTTTCAGGTAGCTCCATTTTTCGAAATGTCTTCTGTACTTTGCATTATCACTTTAGTCATAGGGTTGTCAACAAATGAGTTTGAGAACCCATTGACTACAGGTGCACTTTTCTAATTGAAGCCGGAAAATGGAATCAGGAATATTAGAAAATATTCGTTAAAATTAACTGAAACATAATAGATTAAGTAATCAGCACTTGCGGTTTTTCGTCGACAAACTTCATCTGGATAATACTTATCAATGTTGCATCCTCTCCAAAGTACAGACTTATAAGGTTTAGTAGTAGTTTACAACCAGATATTTGGCCGGATAATTTGTAACCGGTGCACGATGATACCGATATAGTGGGAAAAAATAAGCTTGAAAGCTTTAATAAATATTCTGAAAATATTTCTTGGAAAGCAAGGTTAATAGTGTGTTTAGTTTTGGACGACATGCGAGAAAAAACGAAGTAAAATTAAAAATAAGACTAATGCGGCATTTGTGAAGGTAGCAATTTACGCCAAGACAAGAAAAATATAAGAACCTTCTTGATAATAATATTTCCGAAAAAAGGGGCAAAGTAAAACGTTTATTAAATCTAATTTCTTTAATAGTTATTAGGTTGACCTATAGTTTTAACTTCTGAGACACAAGATCGTGACCATGGACAGCAAGAAGGTTTATATCAAAAACGATTAAAACATCTATTAACTGATAATTTGGATTTTAGTGTCATAATGGTACTTGTTCGGGTGGCTTTAATAGTATTCCCTTCTGAAAATCAATTACACTCGTAATGTCGAAATAATTCTTGTAAAGTTTTGATTATAAACTGTAGGAAATACTTTCGTAAACTTTTAGAGTATGTATTATGTATTTCAAAATTGTTTTAAATGAAGTTGAAATAGATGCTAAGCCATATACGCTAACATATAGCAATTTTTTCTAACGTTTTCCAAATACCATCACGTACATTCAAGTAAAGAAAATCCATTTTATCTTGACATTGTCCAATCTAAAGTTCTACAAAAACATCCAAATTAGAACCAGAAGGAAAACAATTTGAAATTAATTCTGAAAAATTGTGATTGTTAATATCATCAATTGTAGTTATTTTACAACGTCGTTATGCTAGAATATTAGTATGTATGTATGTATTTCTTTATTATTAACCAATGTTTCATGACATAAATCACAATTGGAACATTCGTTTTATCTTTTCTACCAATGATATTGTTTACTCTTCAGCATTAAATTTTATCTGTGCAGAAATTCCGTTAGCTCTAATACTACAAAATGAGATGATATATTAGCTGTGTAGTAAAGCTAACAAACCTCAAAATACATTCAGATAATGTCGGTGTGTATTTGCTTGAATTTGTGTAGTTTATTCAAGCATCAAGAAACATGTTTATGTTTAATTTATGTTGTTTTTAGAAGGCTTTAAATAAATTCGTAGTATATTTCATTGGTATCCAATAGCTGTCAAATATCTAATAATATTCTAATTTATACAACTAAATTTTCTTAAAAAATAGAAAACAAGAAGCTGTAAGGACATTGTTATGCAATATTTTTAAAAACATTAATAAAGTACCACCAGTAAATTTATATTAATGGTAAATTAGTTTGTTTTCAGACATTTAACTAACTGTAATAGACAGATACAAAGTTATTAGTACTTGCTATCATATATTAGATTGGACCTCATTGAACGACTAACGAAACATTGTATAAATTTGCCCAGAAGCCGTGTATGTGTTGGGCCGGAAATTCAAGAAGAATTTGCATTTGTGGAAAATAGCTTTGAAAAATTTCTCGAATTAAAAATATAGTGATGTCTGAGGAGTAAAATTCATTAGAATGTCCATCATAAGAATAAATGTCGTCCGAAGAAACACGAATAATAAGGACATCTATTACGGGAAAAATTGGTTGGCACAAACTACTCTCGAGAAAAAAATTAAAAGTGGTGTCTGAGAGATCATAAAAATTTCCCAGGATATCTATAATAGACTCAAATTGAATTACGCAACCTAGTTTATATTTAGTTTTTGTGAAGTTGGCAAAACTTTGCATTTCTAGTGATTCTTTTAAATCCTGGTCTGAAAATATAATTGTGTCCAAGTACATTTGACTTATTTTTGGGTAGGTTAATAACAAGTGAACCATATATTTTTCCAGGTAGCTCCATTCCTCACAAATATCACCTGTAATGCGCATCATCACTTTAGTCATGTAAGTTCCCGCAATTGACTTTGATAACCTCAAGCAGCTATCCAGTAGTGGTGTCTTTTCCTCATTGAAACGTGCGAATGCTCTCCGTGTGTCTGCAATTAACAATAGAATTTTGATGTAAAATAACATACGATCAGTAAATATTCAAATATTCTAGCAAAAAAAATCCAGCGACTTACCCTGAGTTACTATTATTGTTTCATCTTTACCATTACATAAAGAAAAATTTCTCCTTATGTCACAAACGTCTGTTTCTGCCTCTTCGATATCTATATAATGTAGCACTAGTTCAGAGCGCACTACGTTTTTGGGAAAATCCTCACTTGAAACTTTTTGAAATGGCCTGCCTAAAATGAAGTTCCTATTTTGTGCGTTTGCCCATCTATTAAAAATGTAGTTAAAAGTGGGAGCAACGGTTTCATAGTACTGACTCATAAACCTTTCAGATGTGTTCTGATATTGGGGTAGCTCAACGACCGCACGTTTAATATCCTCAAATCTGTCGTAATTCCATAAATAATTTTCTAACTGATTCGGCCTTTCAAAATAGTTTATAAATAAAGTTGCGGTTTGTGGAACTGCTGACAAGTACTCATGCATGATACCCTGAAACTTGTGCATTAATAAGGGAAAATGTTTGCTAAAATCGACCTCAACATAGTATATCAAAAAGTCCGCTGGTGGGGTTTGTCGTCGAAAAATGTCATCAGGAAAATGTTGATCATACATGATGCCAACAGATATTGTGTTTTGGCCAAAGTATAAACTTATAAAGTTTTTAAAATACTTTATTATCCGATATTTGTTGGGAAAGTTGATAAACGATGAGCACGAGCGATCATATGGATCATGTGGATATGGTGGGACAAAATTTAAAACGACTGACTCCAACGAATTTATTATTTTTGAAGTGTTAGTTGGGGCAAAGTCTTTCTCTAAGCTGTAGTATATATCTTTCATACGATGCCGGTTGAATCCACCGCAAGTTTTATTAAGGTATGGAAGCGATAGAGTTAATTTAAATGGCGTAGCACTATTTGGTTTCAGATCGTCAAGTAGATCAAGAACTGGAATCATATCTTCAATATCATTTAGTAAAATGTCTGTAAAATGGAAAATAGGTTAATCAATTACAAAACCTGTGGTTGTGATTCAAGTACTTGTGGTTTTCTGATACTTACCACTTTCGTAATAAACCGATGCAGTCCATTGTAGAGTTTCCCTTATAAAATCTTTGGCAGTTGGGTCGTCCTCCCTTAAAACCTTGTCAATTTCTTCAGTTAGATTTTGCCCGAAATTTTGTTGAAATTCGTCGCTGAATTGGGCTGACACACTATAATTAAACAGTCCATTATAAAAACAGGTAATAACGATGATTACACGTACAACGAAATTATTTATTGTGGTCATTTTGAACAGACGCTGAAACATCCAATGCTGTCAACTGTGAAAGCTGTAAAAATATACTGAAATGAATCACAGTTTGACTGGAAAGGATGCGTAGTTTATTTATCAAGTTGAAAACAGAAAAGGAAGTAGATAATTGCAGGAAGTTAGAAACAAGATTATTCAACACTGAATGAGTGACAAAGAAATTTGGTTGTGGTGTATCAAAGTATTTTATGAATTTTCACTGTTGTATGAAGGAAGTGGGTTGAAAAGATAATGTAGAACGAACTGAAACTTTTTAATATCATAAATCAGCTAACAGGGTACATACGAACTTCAGCAGATAGTGTGATGGTAAATGTGCTTACAGAAAAAACGTTGGTAAAATATCACCAATATTCGAATCATGAATGCCCTATTAATATGCACTGGACAAAACTGCATGTGATTTAAGAGCAAGCATGTAGTTTAAGTTGAAAACTTTATACTCATAACCAATCCAAAAGATACACCTCTTTACAATTTATTTCCTTTACCTAAGAATATAATATGTTAATCTTCACGCTTCTATTGTTCAAAAAGGTTGGTACATTTAAGGTGAACTTTGTAGCGGTCCTGAGTAGAATATAACAAGAATGCAGCTGATTTATTTTATGAAATTTCAAGCTAATTTGTTTTGTAATAGAACAATAAAACACTTCTAACGAAAGCTTGTAAATCAATAGACACACAATTAAAAAAACATTATGTTTGGTTTAATGAAATAATTTAATTTTGAAACAAGCTAAAACAAAATTCATGATGTTGATGAAAGATGGTCAAAGTCGCCAAGTCTCTCATCGGTTTTACCCGAAGATTTCCAAGGTGGACTGGAAAACCTGAGAGACATAAGTGGGATGGGTTGGGAGGGGATCTGGTGTTGGGTTTCCACCTGTGCAGAGTTAAAACCTTTCATCTATCCGTCTGCGTTCCAACCTTTCATCTATCCGCCTGCGCGACCATGAGTGAAATTCCAACCTTAAAACAAAATTCACATCTAGATTAAGCATAGTGTATGCATTTTTGCATTTATACATAACCCTAATGTTTTCTTTTAATTGTTGGTTATATATAATGTTTTACAAGTTTTTCAATATGCCACTTTTAAGCAACATAAAATCTTTATTTGTGTGTATTTTCATCGCAAGGAAATCCAATAGTCAGAAAATTAGATTTTGTATAAAGCCTAGATATGCACAAATTTCTATATAACTTTGAAGCAATTTTCGTCTTTGCGAACCTATTGTAAACGTAACCTAAATATGGTTTGATCTTTGTGGCAAATTATCTCCTGTTAATTGTATCGTATGCGTGCTCTTGTCCCCTACCAACAAAGCACACTAAAAACACTATTGCATAACTTTTATTAAAGTATTTCAACAAAATTTAACTGTAATGAGTTTTGCCCATAAAAGCTCCCTTTATTTTCATTACCACATTACGTTTGAGAGTTCACAATATCTAAAAACTTGTTATTCGTCTAGATAGTATAAAACAAGTTAAGTTTACAATAATAATTGGTGGACACTTTATTTGTTTTAAGCGATAACTTTCTTGGCTATTTAGTTATTATAAACGATCTTGTAGCCTAAATCAGTATGGGAATCAATGTACTGTTTATTTTTTCCCACTTTCAGGATTGAAGTAAAGGTGGCATTTTTAAGAATAAGTGTTATTGTCAAGTTTAACAGACTTGTACACGCCCGAATATTGTTTAGAACTTTTCTATTTGATTTCCTGGTAGAATAATTCCTATCAAACTTTGAGTATTAAACGTTTAAAAATGAGTCTTTTAAAAAACAAACTGTCCACAGTAAGTCTATTTATATTTCCTCCATATTTATCAACATTATCGTTACGTGTAGTACTTCAAGGGTTTTAAAACTTGTAGATTTTTGCTAGTTGGCACATACATCAATATTTTTAAACGAACTTTTTTACAGAGCGTCTAACGCGATTTCCCCGACGAAATAGACCATTAAACTAAATAGAAAACTTATTTTCAAATATTTAAAGCTTATTTTAATTATTGACTAAAATGGTTTCCTCAATATACATTTTCATACAATTCCTAATCACTATTTCTATTTTTCTGACAACTTGTCATGCAGAAGTAAAAAGTATTATTTTCGTTCATCACGAAATATCCTCAGAACAGTTATCAAAATATTCAAGTCTAAAAGATTTGCCCTTCGAAGAAAATCGATTAATGGGGTTGCCATTCCAACTGCTTTTGAAAGCACTCGCTGCAAAACTGAACGTGTCAAACATAGTTACAAAAGACTGGCATAGCACAGAAGTTTACCAAAATGTTCTTTCAAATAACATAATGAACAAAACTAGTGACAAAGTCACAATTTTTTCCTTAAGCAATTCCCTGTCAACCGATGCGTACAGTCCAGTGTATCAGTGGGAAAGGTATTCTAAATCTAGTCACAAGCCAATCTTTTTCAATGTCGAAAATATGTATTGGAATTTCGTTTACTGTGATCTGCCACGGTGGAAAAGAGAGCCATTATGGTCGTTCGGAGTGTTGACAAATGTATTTGACAAAGCAACATGGGTCACTATAGCACTATCCACTGTGTCAGTTGCAGTTATCTTGGAACCGCAGAAAGTTGACAGAAATTTGGTTCTTTTATTATCATCCATGCTAACTAGTGGAATAAGTGGAACGGTTCCCCGACAAAAATTTAAATTTGTCGCTTGGCTCCTGTTGATTCGAGTAATAGTGGACATGTACAGTGGCAATGTTGCCAGTCGCCTAATACGTCTGCCTGCAGAAACGTCTCTAGAAACATTCGGCGATTTGGATAGCAACAATTACTCAGCAGCTGTGACAGATAGTGCATCATTCTTAAAAGATCTCGTCTCCTCATATACTTCAAACAAAACTGGAACTTGGGTTAATAAAGATTTTGTTCATTTAAACAATTTATACTCACGCTCCGTTTTGGCTTCCACCAGCCACTACAACAGATTTGATGTTGCCAAGTATCTTGTAAAAAACTATGAATCTAAGGTGGTCTATAGCACGTTGTGGTATTTTGCAATGCATTTGTTGAACATTATTGAAGATGCGCAAGAAAATGGGCTCAAGGCGTTTGGAATTGGGGCTGTGTGTCATCTTGGACAGAAACTGATACTCGGGGGTACACAATTCTGGATATTTCTACCGCCAAATCATGAACTTATTGCGAGATATTTCCAGCGTCTTGTTGAAGCAGGTATATTTCATAGATTGCATCAGGAGCACGAAAAATTGTCGTATTCGGTTCGAGTTCAAGAAAGAAACAGGTTTGTTACTAGAACCCATATAAAAAGTAGTCGATATGCGGATAGAATTAAACAAGGGTTAAATCAGCAGTTGCAGGGAAAATTGTCGAAAGTGTTCTTTTTATGGGCATTGTGTATTCAGGTATGCTTTCTCTGCATAGGGATTGAACTAGCATATTGGTTTTAGAATTTTAGAGAGGTTGTTACCATGAGAAAGACTTCAAATTATACTCAAGTTGTCCCAATTTTTTTTCAGCAAGCTAGTCAGCAACGTCAGTTATGTCTAAACAAAACAATATGCTTGGGTTCGTTTATTAACTTAAAAATCTCTGACTAAAATCATTAAAATTATTTTGAGGTTTAAAATATAACACAAAGTTTATTATATATTGACGGAGGTTTCAATAAATACTAATTCAATTTAGCTTTGCTTCTAGGTCTACTTTAAATTATATACAAATAGTTTGCTAATTCACAATAATAAATCGGGTTATCTACTTATTTAACTTAATATGTAGTTTGAATAAATAAACATTTTTTGCTTAAGCTTGGTAAATATGTAGATTAATGTAAGCTTTTTGTCCCTATAAATTATATATCGTTTATTTTTAATACGATTTTTAGGTTAACTAAGCAAACTGCACAAATGTTGAACAAAATATGGTGATATTTACATAGTTTACATAGAATGCTTGTCATCCCACGATGTATAAATGCTTTCAAAAGCTTAGAAAACTTATTCAAGCAATCACTTATTACTAAATGTTAATGCATAAACACATTAGTAAAATAGCACAAATATTCAAACTGTGGATAATATCATATTATAAGCCTACTAGGATTTCATGGCCCGTGATTTAATTTCGAACATTTAAATTTCACATTAATACTAATTTAAAGTAATTTTTTCAATTTATTTATTGAACCCATTTATTTGAAAGACATACCTCTCAAGTAAATTCAAACTATTTCCCAATTAAGGTTTACCATGAAGGTTTACTTTTACTATGAATATCAATTTGAAGATAAAAATGCAATTTGTAATTCAGTGTACCGTTATTTGTATTTTAAATACTAGCTGGTAAATATTTGTGGCGTGAATTTTGTAATTACCAGCACGCTATATGCATTTCTTTGCAGTTTCACATATTGAATTAAAACATAAATTCATATTTATTTCAACAAACTCTCTGGTTTAAAAGTAATTCGGCAATTTTATATTCAACAAGCATATACTACTTTCAGTTGAATGATTTATTAGATGTCGTAAAAATCTTGAATTTTTTAACATGACAATTTGTCATCCTAAACAAGAAGATTCCGAATGTTTTCTAGTGCATAAATATGGCCCAATAAACTAAAATTCGTAGGTTAAGATTTACTATATTTTTTGTGATTTTCAATAGCATAATTTAATCTACAAGCATTAAAATAGGGCACAGCATAATTTAACACCGAACAAAAGATGTCTTTATTTCTCCTTAGTACTTATCTGAAATTAATTTAACTCCCTAAAGTATTACATATTAACAGTAAAAGAAAAATAATGTTATATCAAACAGTATATGAAGGCATTATTACATGTTGCAAATTTTCTTGTTCCTAAATAAGTAATCATTAATAACAAAAGTTAGGGTATAGGTAAAAATTGTATATTTGTAGTTATACATTATTTTCCTGTTTAAAAGTAAAAATGTTATTTTGTTAATTTAATTTAGACATTATTATTTGCCGATACTTCTTAAACCGGTAACTTGATCAAATATGCCTGCCATATACTTTCAAACTAGCTTTTTTGATAAATCATAGCCTGAAGCAAAAAAAAATGTTACTGTTCTTCCGAAAGCCATAAATTCAATCATGGCAAGACTTGATCCGAAGGTACCAACAGAGGAGCATTATATACATTTGCCAAAAGTCTTTGCTCATGTTGGGTTGGAAACTGAATAAGAATTTGTAAGTTGGGAAAAACGTCCAGAATAATTTCTCGTATTAAAAATATAGTAATGTACGAGGAGTAAAACTGATTAGAACGACCAGTATACGAGTACCTTCCCTCCGAAGAAACTTGCCAAATTACAACATCTGTTATAGCGAAGATCGGTTCGCACAAATAAGTTTCAAGAATAGTTTTATACGTGGAACTATATAGATCTCTTAAAATATCGATAACAGAATCAAATTGCATTACGCAACCTATTTTATACTTAGTTTTTGTAAAGTTGGCAAACTTTTGAATATCTATTGAGTCTTTCAAATCCTGTGCCGAAAACAATATTGTTTCAAGATTCATTTGGCTAATATTTGAATGGGAGGTTACCAAGTGGATCAAGTGTTCTTCCAGGTAGCTCCATTCTTTCATGACATTTGTAATGTACATCATCACTCTAGTCTCAGCATTTGGCATTGGAGTCCCATCACAGTTATCCCGAAATGGTGTATTTTTCCCATTAAAGCGTGCTAGTGCGCGCCATGTATCTGCAATTAAAAATACACATTTTACATTCTATTAAATAGCAAGAGTATTAAATCAACTTAGAAAAGACTAACTTTGAGTAGCGATAACTGATCCATATTTTCCGTCCCACTGGACAAGCTTTCTCCAAATGGCACAAGCGTATATTTCTTCCTCTTCAATAGCGATATCAGGTATTACTAATTCGAAGCGTACTTCGTTTCCAATGAATATTTCGTTTACATTTTTTTGCATTGGCCTGCCCAAAATTAACTTCCGATTTTCGCCGTTCGCCCAAGTTTTTACAATGTAATAGAACGAAGGAGCAACGAAATTGTAGTACTGAGTTAAAAAACGTTCAGATATGTTTTGATAGTTTGGCAGTTGATTGACACTATGAATTTCAAATCTGTTGTAAGTCCACAAATAGTTTTCTAACTCATTGGAACCTTCAAAACCACTAATTAGTATAATTGTTGTTCTTGGAACTCTTGACAGATAATTTGTCATGATTACATGAAATTGGTTCATGGATATTGGAAACCCCTTGTTAAAATTAATCTGAACAGAATATATTAAAAAGTCAGCCAGTGGAGTTTGAAGTTGAAAAATTTCATCAGGAAAGTTTTGATCGTACATAATGCCAACAGATATTTCATTCTGACCAAAATAAAAACTAAGAAAGTTTTGGAAATATCTTACAATCAGATAATTATTGGGAAAATTTGTAAACTGTGAACGATAATGTGGATATGTTTGGGCAAAATTAATAACGATTGACTGAAGCGAATTCCTGATTTTTGTGATGTTACTTGGGGCAATAGTTTTCTCTAAGCTGTAGTATATATCTTTCATGCGATACCAGTTGAATCCTCCACAGGTTTCATTAATGTATGGAAGAGAAAGAATTAATTTTATGGGAGTGACTCTATTTGGTTTCAGATCGTCAAGTAAATCAAGAACTGGGACGATGTCTTCAATGTCATTTAGTAAAATTTCTGGTAAAATAGAAGATGGGTCAATGAATTAAATTTAAGTAATTGTGATTTATGTGCTTGTGCTTTTTGGATACTTACCACTTTCGTAATAAACCGTTGTGGTCCATTGTAGTGTTTCCCTTATAACGTCTTTGATAGTTGGGTCGTTTTCACTTAAAACTTTGTCAATCTCTTCGGTTAAATTCTGACCGAAATTTCGTTGAAAGTCATTGGTGAGTTGAGCCAACACACTACAACCAAACAGACCATTATAAAAACAGGTGAAGTGAATCCCTATAAAGATTACACGTAAAATGAAGTTACTTAAGTTGGCCATTTTGAACAAATATTCAAACATGTAATGCTGTCAACTGGGGAAGCTGTAGTGAACTGAACAGAATTGCAGTTGGGCTGGAGAGGACGTGGATTTTTATTGTCAAGTTGAAAATAGGAGAGGAAGCAGATAAAGGCAGGAAGTTGGTTACTAAGATAACTCGATACTGGATGAGTGACAAAAAAGTTTGGTTGTGGTGTATCAAAGTCTTTTACTATTTCCCTCTGTTGTATGTAGGAAGTGTGTTGAAAAGGTTTTATTAATTCACTGAAACTTTGTATTGGCATCAAAAATTGTCTAAACAGAGTACATATGAACTTGTGCAGATACTGTGGTGGTAAATATAGTAACAGAAAAACGTTGGTAAAGTAAGACCAATATTCAACTCATGAAAGCAATGCTATTATTCATTGGACAAAGCCGCATGTAATTTAAGAGCAAGTGGGTAGTTTTATTTTAAACTTTTATACACAAAACCAATCAAAATATTTACATCTTAAATTTACAATTGATTTATTTTACCTAAGAATATTATATTTAACATCTGAAAAAGATTGGTACATTTAAAATGAACTCTGTAGTGGTCCTGGGTAGAATATGATTTTCTGATGCAAAAATATCAAGAATTCAGCTGAATATTTATATCGAAATTCAAGCTACTTTGTGCTTTATTAGAAACATGAAACACTTGGTATGAAAGCTTGTAAATCAATCGACATACAAATTGGAACAAAAAGACATTATATGTTTCGTTTAGTGGAATAATGTAAGTTCGAAACAAGTTAAACCAAAATCCATATCTAAAATGAGCCCAGTGTATGCATTTTCGATCAATTATATGCATACCCATTATGTTTCCTTTCAGATATTGACTATAAATGCTTTGTTTTAGAAGTTCGAGTTTTACAGGCAATTTCAACAAAACTTAACTGCGATGAGTTTTGCTCATAACAGCTCCCATTATTTTCAATATCACATTCCATTTAAAAGTTCACAACTTCTAAAAACTTGTTATCGTCTGGATAGTTTAAAACAAGTTAAATGTATAGTCAAAGGTAGACGCTTTATTTGTTTTTAGCAATAAACGTGTTGACTAGTAAGTTATTACGCAAAAACTTGTAGCCTGATTCAAGTGTCCCAGCTACTGCCATGCAGTTTCAAAATAAATGTTGTTGACAAGCATTTAAGACAATTGTACCACCGCAAAAAAATGTTTACAAGTTGAGCGTTTTATTTCCTGGTGAAATTTATTTCTACAAAACTGAACATATCAAACTTGTTTCGCCCAAATTTATTTATTAAAAATGACACCTTCACTGTAAACCTATTTAAATTCAATCTATATTTATCACTATTTTGATTTCGTACGTTTAGTAGGTAAAAGGTTTATTACAAAAATGACTGAATTTGGTAGTCCAACTCAAATACGAACAAATTTTGAAATAATTAAAGGTTCTCTTTTTTGTACATAATGACTAAAATGGTATCCCCAATAAAGACATTCACACTATCCCTTAGTCTTATTTCTTTTTTGCTGACAGCTTGTTATGCAGAAGTCAAGACCATTATTTTCTCACATCACGAAATATCTTCTGAACAGTTATCAAAATATTCAAGTCTAAGAGACTTGCCCTTAGAAGAAAATCGTTTAAAGGGATTGCCATACCAACTACTTTTGAAAGCACTCGCTGCAAAACTGAACGTGTCAAATATAGTTACAAAAAACTGGCATAGTACAGAAGCGTATCAAAATGTGTCTACAAATAACATAATGCACAAGACTAGCACCGAAGTCACAATTCTTTCCCTACGCAATTCAATCTCAAGCACGGCGAACTGTCCAGTGTATCAATGGGAAAAGTATTCTAAATCGAGTCAAAGGCCAATATTTTTCACCGTTGAAAATATGTATTGGAATTTTATTTACTGTGACCTGCCACGTTGGAAAAAAGAGGAAATATGGTCGTTTAGAGTGTTGACAAATGTATTTGACAAAGCGACATGGGCAATTTTAGTGCTGACTACTCTGTCAATTGCAGTTATCTTAGAACCGAAGAAAAGTAACAGAAATTTGGTTCTTTTATTATCATCCATGCTAAGTAGTGGAATAAGTGGAACGCTTCCCCAACAAAGACTATTATTCCTCGTTTGGTTGCTGTTGATTCGGGTAATAGTTGACATGTACAGTGGCAATGTAGCCAGTCGTCTAATAAGTCCACCAGCGGAAACGGCTCTAAAAACTTTTGGCGATTTGAACAACAACAATTACTCAGCAGCTGTAACAGGTAGATTATTTTTAAAAGAACTCGTTGCCTCATATACTTCAAAGAAAACTGGAACTTGGGTTAATAAGGATTTTGCCCATTTAAACAATTTAAACTCTCGCTCAGTTTTGGCTTCTGCTAACCACTACAACAGATTTGATGTTGCCAAATATCTTGTGACAAACTATGAATCTAAGGTGGCCTACAGCGGTTTATGGTATGTTGCAATGTATTTGTTGAACATTATTGAAGATGCGCAAGAAAATGGACTCAAGACGTTTAAAAATGGGGTTGTGTGTCATCTTGGAAAGAAACCGATAAGCGGAGGCACACAACTCTGGATATTTCTGCCGCCGAATCATAAACTCATTGCGAGATATTTCCAGCGTTTGGTTGAAGCAGGTATATTCAATAGATTGCATAATGAACACGAAAGGTTGTCGTATTCGGTTCGAGTTCAAGAACAAAACAGGTTTAGTAGCAGAACTCATATGAAAAGTAGTAGATATGTGGAGAGAGTAAAACAAGGTCTAAATCAACAACTGCAAGGGAAGTTGTTAAAAGTGTTCTTTTTATGGGCATTATGTATTTCAGTATCCTTTCTTGGGATGGTGGCAGAACTGGCATGCGGTTTCATGCAAAGCAGAGAAATTGTTAACACATGAAACACTTTACGTTGTATTCAAGTTTCTCTAAACTTTTTTAGCAAGCAGTTCAGCGGCTTGAGTTATATTTTAACCAAATATATATGCTTGGGTTTGTCAGATAGTTATGGAAACCATAGTGTTGAAAAATAATTAATTACTCATAAATAATAAATAAATAATTTTAAACCGTGAAGTCGTTTTATTTGTATAATATTGGATATAACTCTAAAAGTAGTTAAAATTAATTGGCCTTGCAAGGATTTACAGGTAAATCTTTTAAGGTAAACTGAGAGACATAAGTAGAGATAATTATGAGGGAATCTGAAACTTGTGTCAATAAAAAAACGCTAATAAAAATAATAAAAGTAGTTTTGAGGTTTAAAATACACTTGATCAAATATTTATGAATGCTATTTAATGTAGATTTTTAAGTATATTGTAATTAAATGCATGCTAGACGGTTCGACTTCTGTTAGCCAGTAATGCCAAGAGTTCTGGAATTCTTGACAGTTGTCTTGTTTGCTTTATTATAATGTATACTTTGAGCTGAGTACTAATCATGGTATAGTTATTAAAACTATGGGGTTTAAAGTCGTGAAAATCAAGTTTTGGGCTTTTTAGTTACGTTAAACTCTATTATGGACGCATATTTTGTTTTAACACCAAGTTCCAATTAAAAGTTTCGCAAACTTGTTATTCGTCTGGATAGTTTAAAACAATTAAATTTTCAATAAATGGTAAACATTTTATTTGGTTTTAGCGATAAACTTGTAGCCTTAATCAGATATGCAATAAATAAACTTTATTTTTTCCCATTTTTTTAAACCCAAGTTAATGTCATTTTGTTTTAAGTGTTGTTGACAAGTATTCAAGTCTACAGAGTTGTACCATCCTAAAAGTTTTTATAAGTCTTTTACTTCCGGGTCAATTTATTTCCTACAAAACCTAGCGCATCAAACGTGTCAAAATAAATCATTCGAAAAACAAACCGTCCACAGTAAACCAACATTTATGTTCTCTATATTTATCACTATTTTCTCTACGGTTAGGTCTCTAAGATTTTTCAATTAAAATTTGTTTTTTATCGTGCACGAAAATTGTTAAACAAAAGATATTATGCAGAACGTTTAAGCATTTTCACCCAAAGTTCCCAGACCAACTAAAAAACCAACGAATTTTAAAATATTTGCAGGTGCATAAATTAACTAAAATGGTATCTGCAGTGTACACTTTCAGACAATTTACAATTTTTATTTCCATTTTTCTGACAGCTTGTCATGCACAAGTAAAAAGTATTATTTTCTCACACCACGAAATATCTTCAGAACAGTTGTCAAAGTACTCAAGTCTAAAAGATTTACCTTTCCAAGAAAATCGTTTAAAGGGACTACCATTCCAATTGATTTTGAGAGCACTCGCTGCAAAACTTAACGTGTCCAATATCGTTACAAAAAATTGGCATGATACAAAAGTTTACGAAAATTTGCTTACAAATAACATAACGTACAAGACTAGCGGCCAAGTTACAATTATTTCCCTAACCAATTCAATGTGGAACAAAGCATACAGTCCAGTGTATCAGTGGGAAAGGTATTCTAAATCTAGTCGCAAGCCAATTTTTTTCAACGTCGAAAATATGTATTGGAATTTCGTTTACTGTGACCTACCCCGTTGGAAAAAAGAGCCATTATGGTCGTTTAGCCTGCTGACGAATGTATTTGACAAGGCGACATGGACAATTTTGCTATTCTCTACGCTGTCAGTTGCAGTTATCTTAGAACCGCAGAAATTTTGCAAGAATTCATTTCTTGTAATATCATCCATACTAAGTAGTGGACCAAGTGGATCGTTCCACGGACATAGATTATTTTTTGTCGTTTGGCTACTGTTAATTCTGTGATGTTAGGTAAACCCATAGAGTTTACCGGGAGAACCATACCGATCGTGCGTGTGGCTTGTCATGAGGAATGCAGTCTGCAAGCACACCACCATTCTCATTCTAACTTTAGTCCTGCTCTGTAATCACACAAGCAACTCTGTACATAATGTTACGTGTAGTATTAATTAATAAAGACTAATTAAATACAGTAACCTCTGACCTCAATGACCATTCATTTATAGTAGAGCACATTACCTTCGGTCTGTATTATCATAATATCACCGAATAATACAAATTCGAGTAATAGTCGACATGTATAGTGGAAATGTGGCTAGTCGCTTAATAAGTCCGCCTGTTGAAAGAGCTCTAAAAACATTCGGCGATTTGGACAGAAACAATTACTCAGCAGCTGTGACAAATAGTGCAGCATTCCTAAAGGAACTCGTCTTTTCATATACGTCAAACAAAACTGTAAGTTGGGTTAATGAGGATTTTGTCCATTTAAAGAATTTATATACCCGCTCAGTTTTGGCTTCTGCCAGCAGTTACAACAAGTTTGAAGTTGCAAAATGTCTTGTAAAAAACTATGAGTCCAAGGTGGCCGCCGGCAGCTTGTGGTATTTTGCAACGCATTTGTCAAACATAATTGAAGATGCGCAAGAAAATGGATTCAAGGCGTTTGAAAATGGCGTCGCGTGCCATCTTGGAAAGAAACCAATAAACGGGGGCACCCAATTCTGGATATTTTTACCGCCAAATCATAAACTCATTGCGGGATATTTCCAGCGTCTCTTTGAATCAGGAATATTCTATAGGTTGCATAAGGAACACGAAGGATTGTCGTATTCGATTCGAGTTCAAGATAGACAGAGGTTTGTTAGCAAAACCCATATCAAAACCAGTAGATACGCGGAGAGAATAAGACATGGTCTAAATCAACAGTTGAAAGGAAAATTGTGGAAAGTGTTCTTTTTATATGCACTCTGTATTTCAGCCTGCTTTCTTGGGATAGGGGCTGAACTTGCATTTGGCTTCAAGCAAATCCCAGAGGTTGTTCACATTAGAATGACTTCAAATTATATTCAAGTTACTCTAAACTTGTTTAAGCAAGCTCGTCAGTAACTTCACTAATATGTCTAAACCTAACATATATGCTTAAGTAAAAAACAAGTTCTAACCTATTTCCATAGTAATTCCGAAAGCACATTCTGTCAAAAACATAATATGAAAATCACAAAGTAGTTTAAGTATATCAATGGTATTGCTAGATCAATTTTAAGTATACTTTGGATATTTTGTAGAACTACAAAAATATAAATATATCATAGGTTTGGGATTAAAGTTATTTATTACTGCTGGGTCATACCAATTTTTATTAACTACATTTGACACGTTAAGTTTTTTAGCTAGTGATTTTAAAAGCAAATAGAAAGGTAATTCTATGAAACGGTTTCCTCGGAAGGTTAAGTCAATTAGACTTGAATATCTTGATATTTGTGCTTCTGATGTTTGGGTAAACAAATGGTTTATTGTTTTTAATTCTAGATGACAAGTGGTCGGACGAAGTAGAAATAAAATTAGATAGAGAACTGTAGCCTTTATTGAGGTTTTCATTTTGGTAAAACTTTAAGGAATTATGTAGATAAGTTTTTGATTTTTAATAATGATGTAATTATTGGTGTATCATATCTTAAATTTTAAGCTATCACAAATAACCAGGCAAAACAAAACGGTACGTAAGCATTAGTAGCTATTATGTTTACTGATTTAATAACAAGATAAATGTTATTCTACGATGAATATAAACTTGCATGATTGAGATGGTTCTTGAAATGAAGTTCTTAACTGTCTGCGAAATACCCGTTCTCCAATTTTAAGTATCGAATTTCAAATAAGAAATTATGATTACCGAAAAAAATTGACAAACTCAAGCATAAAAAGTAAATTCAGTGTCAAAAGTGAGTTTTGATTAAAATAATAAAATAAAGTTAAGTTCGAAGCCATATTCGTTGGTTTTCCAATTTTCACCCATCATTTGCTTGAGAATGAAATATGTATTAAATATTTCTTGGTTTAAATAATGTCTATCTGTAGGCCAATCCGAGACTTGTCTATTAACTTAATAAAAGGTTATCAATATCTGTTAATACAGTATTTGAATATGAGCCTAAATAGGTCTACAGGAAAGTTAATAAACCGTTTAAAATTGCAAAAAACACGTTTTATAGTATATAAATCAGTATAGTGTACCAAATTTGCAAACTACAAAGTGCAAAATTACACATGTATTTCGAAATTGCAAATCCTGTTTACACACTTGCTTTCAAAACTTTCCAAACATATTTTTTAATTCACAATTCTTAAACTACAAATATAAATAAAGTTAAGTTAGCAGCAAAACATCAATAATTCTCTTAACAATGTAAGCCTGAAATATTACAGGGGTTAACTTATCCAAATAATTTGTACTCCCAAATTTTACTTTGAGAACAGGAATCGAATTTAAAAACAGTTTGTAGTGTTACAAGAGATAATTACTGCTGGTGTGATCAATGTGCTTAAATTACAGAGCAAAACGCACTGTTTTACGATGTGATTAGTTAAGCGACGAGACGACGTCATACAAATATTGTTTCTTATCCTTTCATATGCTGTTCGCAATATGCTTTCGCTAAATTTAAACATTTAATATAAAACATACAAATATTCAATCAGCAAAGTAATGTGTATATTTTCCGAAACAATTATGTCAATTTCCCAAGGAAACTAGTCAGAATAAATATTTGCATATTAACATGTTTGTAAAGAATTATATTTCGGAATTTACAATTACAGAGCTTGTGGATGTGTGTGTTACACGTGATAATACAAAGGCTTCTTAAAATAGCATCTACGCGTAATTAAATGTTAAAAGCATATCAATTGTATTTTGAATCATATCATCACAAATGAGAATGCCCAATTTTGAACTTATAATACCATACGTGCCCAGTTTTGTTCCAACTTCTAATGGAAAACTTCGAACTATCCTTTT
>JAQFZG010000742.1:0-27560 GCA_034695465.1 Entomobrya nicoleti
TATGAATATTTGCTGAAGCATTTCCACAAATACACAACACAGAGTTCCTCCATTCATCCTAACTGGCTAACTGACATTGCTTTGGTTGCAACCAAAAAACTGGAGAAGTACTATCCCCAGACAGATGGCAAATGTTACTTAATTGGCACAAGTATGATATTATGCAAAAGCATATTTTAAAAATTATAAATGAATTTGTATTTACCGTATTTCTATTTTGTTGTTTACAGTACTCCATCCAGGATTTAAGCTCCAATGGTACAAACTTTCAAAGTGGCCTAGTGATTGGATAAGGAATTACGAAAATCAAATTACAACGGAATGGAATTTAAAGTACAAGGTGAATGATTCGTTGAATAACGATTCAGAGCAAAACGAGAGCGAAGAGGGAGACTTTTTCAGTTTACTGTACAAACAGCAAATGGGTGCAGCCCAAAACGAACCAGCTGATGAGTTAGCGATGTACTTAGCTGAGCCAATAGTGTCACCAAAACAACTTAAAGTGACCGGCTTACTTGGGTGGTGGAAGGTAAGAAATTTTGGCATATAATAAAATTAAACTAATTTCTGGATTTACTGTTCTTTCAAAAAAAATACTCATTTACAGATTCATGAAGCGGAATATCCAAAATTATCTAAAATGGCCCGAGACTACATGGCAGTGGCTGGGTCAGGAGTTCCAGTTGAGTCATTCTTCTCTGGAGCAACTGATATCTTAACAGACAATCGTCAATCTCTCTCAGCCGATAATATAAAAAATTTAATGTGCCTTAAATCCTGGTTTAAATGGTTTCAATATTGATTTTACATAATAGTCTAATTATGGTGTTAGTTTAAATAAACTCATTTTGAATTCACTAATTGTACTGTTGCACATTTATTTTTGGAAAATCACTTTGAGTAAACATGTTTAACGTTTAAACGTAAAATAAACGGAAGTAAACATAAATTAACCGGGTCCCGTTTACAAAGTATTAAACGTAATCAAGTTTACAAGATTCTGTTTACGGTTACTAAACGTTTACTAATAAACGGCAGCCCTAGTGTACATTATAAACCATTAACTGGTCACTGAGTTCGTGATTTTGTAAACGATTTTGTTCAGCATAAAACCGTAGCGTACAAATTTGTTTTATAAATTATGACGTTTTTTATATCAAAATAAATTTTCCATCAAAACTTTTAATTTTTTTTCTCCATGATATCAAGTAGAGATTCAAATAAAAACATGATTGCATACAAACACAATTATTGTCTCAATAAACTTGGTTACACGCGTTTGATTCCTGAGGACAAACTTTGTTGTCTTTGCCAATTCCTTTAACACAGCAGCATTTTAACTGCACATCAGCTTTTGTTTGAGTAAGGTGAACACAGCATGGTACAAACGGAGGGAAGATCTTTTGCGGACACTTTCCATTGCATTGGGAGCCTTGTGCTACGCATGGATTCTGCAAAAAATATATAAATAAAACGGGAAAGTTAAATCAATTGTCGGAGTTCTACAAATACCAATACTCCAAATTTATTACCTGTGAGTCAGACAAGCGAACAAAATACACTCCCAAAATTAGCGAAGTAAAACAAATCCGAACGACTTTCATTTTGACGTATATTACTCTGGAAGTTAGGTGCAATGTCACTATAATTAACTAGCAATATTAGAAAAGAAAAATAATTTATTAAAAACTCAATTTTGCTCCAATAACGAAATTGAGCTTTCTTCCATTTAGGTTCAGTTACTGACTGAAAATTCTTTTTGGTTTCATACAATCGGGATATCGTACATTTATTTTAGTATTGACAAGACATAGTGTATGTAAAACATATGCATGCATTTAAAAATAGACCTTTAATTCGACGAAAAAGTGTAAGGTACTTACATGTTTACGTGAGAGTTTGCTTTGTTACATAGATTTATAGAGAAGGGCTGTAATTTTACAGCTAATACATGATCACGAATACATTAACGTCAGCAACCAGTACCAAGAACAGTTTTAGAAACTGGGAAAGGCTTCGGAAAATTACAGAAAAAACCACATGCATATTTTATTTTAAATAATCCATTTTTCTCTTTGTATCTTTAACTTAATGAAGATAAATATGATAAGTATTACATTAAATTAAATAACTTGTCTAAATTATTTTAATGTATTATTATCTTAATTTTGCTTACCAAATTTAATTTTAAATGATAAATACTTGGGACAGAGATGTAGTAATGAAATTTATCTTATTAAAACTGTTGCTAAATTTTAGATTAGCTATTTGCTCCAGCCCTATCTGGATATAGTCGCATTAAGACTTTTGTATACATACATGCAGTATATTGACATTACAACATGAAAAATGTTCAATATTGTAGTTATCAGTGATTCAAGTATGTATAAATATTGAAAGTAACCGTTAGAAGTCCCCCTCCACTTTAAAATTCCTGGATATTCGTTAATAAAGGAGTAAACCAGAACCTATCCCTTTTAAAAGGCTTATTATATTTGGTTTAGCATTCTAGCAATTTTTTGCTAGGATTGATAGAATAAATAAACTCACGCATCATTAAATTCCAAAATAGCTGCATCTTCGATTGTACTAATGAGTTTTTACCTGATAGAAAGTAAAGAAAATAAGGTAAATATTTAGCAATTTTTTCAAATACACACGCTCGTTATCAAAAGAAGATTAGCAAGATTCAATTTATGATTTAAAATAAATACATAGTGAGACTTCGCTCAGGACTTCGCTAAGACGACTATGTATTAAAGTGGCTGAGTGGCATTGCATCATAATGTCAATCCACTTTTAATTAAATTGATTTCTACTAGGAGACTATCAATAATTTTTCTGTTCGCATAAGTATGTTTAATGCTTTACCTAATTTTCAATTTTTACGTAATTTATAAAATACAATACTGCTGCTATACACATACAAAAGTTTCATATTAAATTTTATCTTGGACTGAAATCGATACTGAATGCAACACATTGACAATACAAAAAAAAAACAAGTTTTTAGAGCAACTCTGCTGCTGCAAGAAAATATGTAGGAAAATTTCATATTTATTACCAACACCTGCACACATTTGTAAGTCAAAAATGTATGTAGAATTGCTCTTCTAGCAAACATAAACCAGGTAAAGATTTCTTACAGGAAACAGGTGTTTTGGTAAAACCTTTTTATGAAGAAAATTGAGAGCCATGATGACAAAGTTAACAACATAAGTGAGATATATGCTATATTGGTGTCAATGTCAATCCAATTCAAATGCAAAGTTATCTAATGAGTCTTTACCAAATTTCCTAACAGATGATCTTGACAAAATAATTTTTTTCAGCTGTGAAATTTTAAAGTGCTTAGATACTTTAAATTATAAGATGAAAATGCGTCTCAAATAAATATTGTGGAAAATAAAGGGCTAACTATTTCCAAATTATGTGATCCTCACATTCTTTTAAAGATGGAATTGATGTACAATGGATTTTTTTACAAGTCAAATTTTAAGTAAAATAAAATAATAATTTTCCACATAACTTTTTTTGAGCAAAAAACACGTAGTAACATATTATTTAATATTTTAATTTTATAAATTTATAAATTCTTTAGCACAAAAATATTATATCTTCAACAATTTTACACGGAGAACGTACAAACACTTTAATTTACAATTTACTTGTCTCAATAATTGTAATTTACATAGAGCATGTGTTTGTTTGTGTGTACTATAACTTTGTATTTTAGAATTAAAGTCATTGTCATGATATTTTATAAACCTTTTAAAACTAACAATTAAATATCATAGAAAAATAAGAACACATTTAAATATTTATAGTTGAAAAAAAACTAGCTTCAGAACATTATTTTCCACGTCACAAGGTCACAACTTAACATTTAAATAAAATGATAACTTTTACGCTAATTTCTCCACCAAAAACTTATAAACATTCAACTAAACTAGCTATTGTCCATAAAAACCTTCATCCACCAATCATGTCACCTTTCATAATTATTAATCATAATCATAATTATCTTTAACAAAATATTACTGAGAACACTCGAAAAATAATGTTGGCATCACAGCTGATCTTCTCTTCTGATGATGACATTTAAGCTTCCGACGAATTCTAAAAAAACCAAAACACAAAATTTCCATTAAAAACATTTTAACTAACTATTAATTTCATAATTAATTAAATACACTACCCACTACCCACCTTTGTACTACTTATCAACCGGGTGCTCCTCCTTCTCCTTCTCACCACCGCCAACCTACTTGTCCCTCCTGGTGGGCGACCAGGACCAGGCCTTCTCCCTCTCCCAAACGATCCACCACCACCTCCTCCTCTTGGGCGACCAGGTCCTCTAATTCTCGGGCGACCAGGTCTTCTAACTCCCGGGCGACCAGGGCTGCTTAATCTTGGGCGACCAGGGCTGCTTAATCTTGGGCGACCAGGGCTGCTTAATCTTGGGCGACCAGGGCTGCTTAATCTTGGACGACCAGGTCCTCTAACTCCCGGACGATCAGGGCTTCTTAATCTCGGGCGACCTGGTCCTCTCCCCTGCCCCCTCCCACCACCTCTTCTCCTACCCCTCCCCCCTATTCCCCTCACCATCTCCTCCGTCTCCTCAATCGCCATGCTTTCCACAGGCTCCTCCTTAATAAGTTCCTCCACCCTCTCTAAAATAACCAGAGGGAGCCACCGCTTAGGCATAATTTTTACATACTCAATCTTCACATCCCCATTCTTCTCCTTATCCTCAGGCTCCTTTTTGATACTAACCACCATCTCATCTCCACAACCACCACCACCCTTATCATCACAAGTAACCTTGTTCTTATCACCTTCAGTCTTCTCTTCTAATGTTGGTGCTGGAGGAGGAGGAGGAGAAGCACTTGTGACTCCATTCATTCTAAATGTAATTTCCACCCCCGCTGGCTCACTAAATATTACTCTGGAGGAAGATGATGATGACGACGATGACTCAGGTTTCGGGTTTTCTTCTCCGTCGTTGTCCTCTCTCTGGACCACCTCCATTTTAATTTTACTTAATCGACTCAACTCTGTGAACTTATGGCAGGTAAATTTGTTCTTACTGATGACGCAATCGAAACAGTCATCAAATTCACAACAGAGGTAGTAGCATCTTCTGTGGGAGCCATCATTGTACAAGGTACTGCAGGTCGGACAGGACCTGGGTCTGGAACGGGATGAATTTGGAGATAAGCCGTAGAGACGGATCACATGTCCTCGGAGGCGGATTCGCCTGACCATTTTAATTTCTAATTAATAAAAAAAAATTAAAATTAAAACAATTAATTTGAAACAAGTTCAATTTAAATATTTAATAAACATTAGCTAAATGGATAATATTAACCGAATAGTATTTACCTTATAGTTTAGATCTAGTTTTTAGCACAGCGACACAGTAAATTGAAGAATGGTAAAACCAGCTTGTCTCTTAATAGTTGTGGTTATTTAACACTTTTAATTTACATAATAGCTAGATGCTTAAACTCTTTATTATCTTGAACTTCTTATTTAATTAACTTAATGTTCCCAGTGAAATTAAGGTGGTAAATTAACCATTCGACAGTAAAATTGCTGGTGCTCACAATTTTAAAAAGCAAGCGAGCGCACAAGTTTGTCAATAAATATATTTTTTCCTCGTTTTCTGTTCCCTTTTAACATTGCTGATATTACAAATTACGAACGACGGCAAAGGAAAGGGAACCTGGATGCGATAAATGGCTGTGTATCATCAGCTGCTATACTACTTGTGAGCAAAGGTGGGCAAAATTGGTGCGGCCGAACACTGGGTTCGCTTTGGGGTCGCACCGAACCCGAACCGAACCGCACAGTGTGCGGTGCGTGTTCGGTGCGGGGGCAAAATAAAAACTTGGTGTGCGGTGCGGGTTCGATGCGCTAAAGTTGGTCTTATGTTCGGTGCGGGTTCGCGTAAGACCAACAATAAGGCCAAGCTCCAAGAGTTGTAGTAAAATGTGTTTGCTTAAACCACTAAATGTTTTTAATTATTCACCGCATTCGTCTTCTCCGAACTGCATTTGCTTGATTACAAGCAGAGCCAGAAATCAGAACGATCAGAGTACTTCATGTATAATGTAAACACAAGAGGGTACACAGCTGTGCTTTGTTGATCAGATTTTGTGCATTGTTTTTGTAGTGTTTTGTAGTTGCCAGATAACATTTTGATTAAATCATATTTTGAGGTAATTGACATGACGACAGTGTAATACTTCGGCTGAAGACTGCATTTAAAAAATTACTTAGCAATAAAATGCGTACACAGTATTGTTTTGGTATGTGAACAACAACCTAGGTTGTTGTCCAGTCTATTATTAACTTCCATCTAGGACATACACATCTGTTTGCAATTTTTCAACCAAAACCTAGAACTAATACCGGTGTTTATACCCATTACATATTTGCTTAAGCTTTTCGTCACAGCTACCAATATTTAAAAAGTTATTAATAGTGTACACGTTATTGAATTCATACAGATAATTGGGTGGCCCACTGCCACTGATTATTTTCGTGTTTTGCACAATGTCGGCAACATCATGCCATGCTGTTTGCATGGGTATTGATTTGTCATTTATATTTTGCAAGGGAAAGAATTGCTAATATAACGAGACGGGTACTTCGTAGACAATATATTCCAAAACTAACGCCGTTTTTCCGCCGTTAGGACCTACGCGTATATTCTTTAAATATCATGTATTAAATTTGTCAAAAATCAACATTTATTTTACTCTAAAAAGTATAAATGATTAATTGTCATTCTTTTTGAAATGATACAAAGTAGGCTCTTTTGTTGACTTTATAAATAAGCATATTCTAATCTTTCAGCTGCTGTCCCACTCATAAAGCAACTATTTAAGCAGCTTTAATTAAATACATATGTTAAAATGGACACTGTAATGTTACAGTTAAACATTTACCTGCTGACGTAGTTGCACTCGAACAACATCCTAGAATGTTGTTCGAGTGCAATTTTAAAGTACCATATTGTCTTAATTTCTGGTTTGTGCAATTAGTTCTAAACATAATGTTCACAAATAGCTTGCACAGATAGTTGATGAAATCAATGTACTTTCACATTGCTTAAATTTCATTTGTTCTTAATAGGAATTGAAAATGATTCTGTACAACTATTTACGATAAATCATAATATTCGGTGCAGTCGCCTCCAAAACATTGCATCATTGTATTTGCGCGTTCAGTTTAGATAGTTATGGTGAGATACGGTTGTTTCATAAGTGTTCGAGGATCTCGGTGCGGTGCATTCATTTTTATAAGTGTTCGACTGTTCGGTGCGGTCACTTTTATTAGTGTTCGAGAGTTCGGTGCGGTGCGGCATGGGTAAGAAATTTTAATGTTCGGTGCGGTGCGGTTAAAAAAACAAGGTAGGTGCGGGTGTGCGGGAGTTCGGTGCGGTAGAATTTTTAAGTGTGCGGTGTGCGGTGCTGTGCGGCGTGAAGTCTAATTTTGCCCACCTTTGCTTGTGAGTTTACTTCAAAAATTTCTCTTAGGTTTGCTTTTGGTGCATGCAGAGGTGCAGAGTGCAGAAGAGCTCAGCTTTTGAACATTTGGCTGTTGGGAAGTTGTTAGCCTCTCAAAAAAAAATTGGTTTACTTTGCTGCTACATTTTGTGAGAGTAGCGCAGATATGAATTGTGTGAGTATTCAAATCGATAGGATGATGCGGAAAGTCTGTACTATTTATTTTTAAAGTTAAACATTGTCATAATTAAAGCAGTTGTTAAATTTTTATTTAAAAAAACAAATGTGTTAAATTAAGAAAAAAAATTGTCAAAAGTTAATTAATTTAATTAAATTACTAATTTTACTAAAATATTATTAATTAATTAATTAATTTGTAAAATCACTACTTTATTTTTCTTATAAATTGCTATTCTTTAAACTAATTATATTTTATAATTAATTATTTTTTAAAGGTTTGTGCGTATTTTTATTATTTCAAAAGAATGAGCATAAATTTTTCACAAAATAGCAAACAAATTACAGTTTTTACTGTGAATTAAAAGTTAGTAAGAGAAAATTAATTGATATTAAATTTACGCGATACTAACCTACTGCGTAGTTATCCTTCACCCTAAAGCCTAAAGCTTCAACGCAATACCCAACGCAGATAAAATGCCTGTTAGCATGCGAGTTTTACGCAAAGCAATATACTCACTATTTGTATTACAGCAGCAGTATAGAATGGGATATTTTGCTGAAAATAATACAAAATATCGTGTTAGGAATGTAGAGTTTTTAGAGGAGCTTACCTCTTACACAAATATTTTGTTTGTTAGCTTTATAAGTATGTTGATTCAGCGTGATTAAATAGTGATCAAAAATAATATTTTAGGAGAAGGAAGCGAATATTGGGTGTGATTTATTTTTTAGTAAAATGCATACTCAAAATAGTGTAAATATTTTAAATTTATTTAATGAGATTTTTTAAGATGCACATAAGATAGAATATTTGTACACGGTTTTACAGGTTAGCAATTTCTCAAGTATTTAACTTCATAAATGTCAGTATTGATAAAACAAATCAATTTACTGATATTCATTTGTAATTTTTAAGTAAGAAATATAAAAAATAAATTGAAATTTTAACAAAATATGGAGAAAAAAACTTGGATTTATTAATTAATTTAATTATAATCACACCTGAGAAATAATATATTATACCAAGTTTTTTATTATTAATTCAAAATCAATGAATATATGGAATATGGACCATAATAAAAGTATTTATTTTAATCCCATTAAAAATTAAGTTATTATTTTAATTTTCTAGATTAGAAAATATCTATAGGCCAGATATTTGACCTAGTTTTTATCATCTTCGTAACCCGAATTAAACTTTAATTAGTTAACCAATTTCATTAAAGTTCAAAACAAAACATGGTTTCCATTTCAAAGGCTTATGAACTTATGAACCTAATAATGTTAATGTACGTTCTAATGACAACAAAACTAATTTAATTAATTAAAATCTTACCTTTACGTTTACTAAAGTTTAAAAACGAAACAAAGTTTGCGATAAGGGTTCTTAGAGATAATACATACATATTTGATGTTTGGGAATGTTAGCAGTCTCCTTCAACAAAATGTTTTCCTTTAAAATTTTACTAGTTCTTATATTATTTTTACAGTTAGATCTCAGCACAATTTCGAAAGCACAAACTCTCGAATATTTTAATCCACTTGATTCCACAATAATTGAAAGAAGCAGAGTATATTCCGTCTATAGCAATCGTCGCAAATCCAATAGAAATGTTAAATCCATTTTAAATTTCGACAAAGTAGCAAACCTCTTTAACCCTTGCCTTACCCACGTCATCAATTATGGAGGGATAGACATCGAAATCACAAAATATCCTCTCGTTATATCCCGTTACGATGCAATCAACATATTTTATGACGTTCTAAGCGAAACAATGAAATCTTCAAAGAAAAAACTAATAAGCCGCCGAAAACGTCTAGTAAAATTCGGCAATGTTCCTAAGAATATAAGTTGGTGCAAAAGACATCGACTTGATATGGAATGTGTCGACATTCCTTTTATCGACCTATCCTCCTCATCAAAGCCATGGGTTTGCGAGGTTCATTTGTATCTCTTTCCCCCAACCGATCCTAATTTTTACACAGTTTTCAATGAAAATGGAGAAAAGAAATTGTTAATACCTGAAAATTATAAACGATTATTTTGGGCGTTACACCCTAGCAACATTGAGATTCGTGACGGATATACCGAAGACGTGCTAATAATGACTAGACCAAGATATGATATACTTGTTAATACCAATAATCCTGTGATACAGAAATATTGGCTGAATGCACTCTCAAAACAAAGTCCTAATTGGTTTGACATAGTGGCTACATCAGCCCGAGAATATTTTTCTACCAAATTTAATTACATCAAAACTTCAAATAATTCAAAGCTACTTAAACTTGATTCATATGAAATTGTGAACGTTCATTTTTTCTGCCGTCAATGCTATTCTCGTTTTAGCCTAACTCCAGTGTCATTAGGCTTGCCAAATACTTTATCCCAAATAACAGAACAAGTGGCTAAATACAACGACTTAAACAAAGATAACATCATCTACAAAATCTGGCCTCTGGGAGAAGCATACATGGAAGGGTTCTTTCTTTTTGGCGAAAAACTTCAGGGCACCAGCAAACGTTCCCAAATTTACAAGCTATTGCAAAATAATGATCTATCTCTAAGCCGTATACGATGGGAACTCGTGGCGAGACAGTTGGGAAATGTGTTTCACAACTCAACATTCATTATATTCCCATTCGCCTGTCCAAATCACAACTATATTTTATCTTGCCATGATTACTACCAGCCATTTATATTTTTAGTACCCTCCGGGCAAATGGACTACACCCATTTTCATTTATATCAAACTGCTTTAACATTTGTTAGTTGTGGTAGTCCAGAACACTGGGGTTTAGCTTTTGATCAACTATTTTCAATTTTTGATTACTACGTATGGACATTCCTTTGCATTTCTACTATTTTAGTGGCAACAGTTTCAGCTATGGTTCAAATATATCCAAAGTTCAAAAATTCCCTTGGCATAAACGATTTATTTAGTGGTGGTTTTAAAGTAATAATTTGCAAATTTATAAGAGAATATTTATTCTCTAGTGTGATGTCTTACTACAAAGCTTTAGTAGAACAAGGTGGTCCTATAAATTTACAATTGTGGAAGTTACCTCATTTAAGGATTACAATTACTTGTTATCTCTTTGTTGCTATGGTGATTAGCAATGGCTACAAAAACGAAAATATAAATAAACTAACTCTCCCAAGAGCACCAATTCCTTATGATACATTTAACGTTTTACTTAAAAACAGTTTCACGGTTTACACTAGACCTACAATGATTGGTGGATTTGAGGGGAATAATGCACTCACTTTCCCAATTTTGAATGATATTTTAAAAGGGTTTGTAACACGCTATTACCAAAATGTGACGGATCCACATCACATGTCCACAACAGTTCAAAGTGAGGTATTTAGCTTTGGCCATTCTGAAATCTCCCTTAAAAGATTTTTCCTACCGGTTGAAAAGTTTTCAAATACAGCCAGATATTTAATGAACCACACTAAAATCTTACCTAGATGGCAGGTACTTTTAGCGGATACGCAAAATCAGTGTACACTATTTGCTAAAAACAATATTTGTGATCCTTTACGATTTTGTAACAAAACTGCCATTCTTTTGCCGAGTACCGACGCCAAAATAAAATATTATAGGATGCGAAAAGAGGGCTATAAAAATGTATATTTGGGACAAGAGAAACTAATTGAGAATAAATATGGAATAATGTTTACGAGATGGATGCATCCAGTAATATGACAACGTATGAAGGGACTATATGCTTCAGGGTCAATAGACTGGTGGGATAATTATATCTTAAAATTTATGTCAAGGCTGAGAGCCAACTATGAAGAAAAGGATGATCGCATTGCATCCAGTTTGGATGGAAATATTGTGGTAGTTTTTACTTTATTCCGATTGGCTTATGTCCAGCCTTGTTAGCATTTTTATGCGAAAATTATACAAAACTACGGAAACTCATTTCAAAATTGTTAACAGGAGTATCAGTATTTTTAACGAAGCTTAGAAAAAATCATGTGTAGTTTTTAATAATAAATTATAAATTAAAGTTGCAGTATTTTAGTACATTTTCAAATATATCGTCTTAAAAATATAATAAATTCTACACACAAGCTTAAATAAAGTATATTCAAGATTTAATTAGGACTTCTTTCACCCATTTTAATGTAAAAACAATGTTGTCTAATAAATTATCAAGAAGGACATTTAATTTATATATTTACTTCATATGTCGATCCGTAAAACGAGCAGAAAAAGCTACTTTACGCCTTGGAGTTCTGAAAAAATAAGGAAAAGAGGTTATCAATAAATACGAATATTGAGATAATAATTTAATTTATTAAATATATCATACTCACATTTCCTCTAATCAACCGTGAGCTCCTCCTTTTTGCTACCAAAACCATCGGTTGATCATCTTTGCAGTCAATTTGACTTTCATCCACCTCTGCTGGCTCTGCTAACCTTTTTAATATAACCACTGCATTTCGATGCTTCTCTGGTAAAAACTTTTCCGCCATGCATTTGAGATTTAACTTGACACTTTCGTATTCCACTTTAATTTCAATGTCTGAATTGATTACATTATCGTTTTCATCACCAGATGTCGCCACAGGCAAAATTTTCGTTTCAGCCACTTCTGTTTTCAAGGTCACTTTTAATTTTTCTCCGTCATCATTATTATCATCCTCTTCTGAGACAAGGTATCTACGCGGCCCCGGTTTGAACTTATGACACTGATATATATTTTGATTAAGGACACAGTCAAAACAGTCCTCGAATTCACAGCATAGATAAAAGCACTTTCGATTTTTTCCATCATCGTATGTCGTGCCACATGTTGGACAGCTTGGAGGTTCGGACTGTGATGAGCATGGTTGCATGGCAAACAGACGAATTACGTGTCCGCGAAGACGAATTTTTCGAACCATTACGTCTGTAAAATAATAAAATATATTAAACTATTCTCAAGATTATGAATAATTAAAGTGTACGTACGATTGAGTTTTATCGATTTCTGTATTTAAAACGACGATGTGACCATAAAGTTCGAAAGTACAAAACAAAAAATAAACTATAGCAACTAGGGTTTGTTAATTTTTACCCAAGAATCCTTCTCAGACAAGTTTTATCTACTTAATAATAATAGTTTATACATTTATTCTCGAATATTAATTTTTTTGTTTATTTTGCTGATTTGAATGTCGTGAAGAATGTTTTCCTGAGAAATATGCTAAAACACGATACAAAATGTATTGTCATATAAACTTATTTTATTATTTTGCTTGTCGTAGTGGCACTACTGAGATTACGAGAATAGAATGAGAAAGGGGAAATGAAAAAAAAAGAATAGATGGTTTCGTACATCATCAGCTGCTACGTCAGCTTCGTAGTTGCTCACGTCAGTTTCTTGCAGTTGAGCTTCTCCCAACTACATTGTTTCCCTAGCAGAACCGGCTTGGTAAAAAAAATGTTGATGGTGTCGCGCATTGACTTTTAATTATTGCGAATGATAGACAGTCTGTATCACCGTCTTATTAAATGTTTTCATTTGCAAGGAAATATAGTTTTGAAATGTATGTATGTATAAAATATAGATCTGTTGGTAACTGTTTTAACATGATTTTTAATGAATTCAAATAAAACTACTGTTGACATGTTTAATAGAATTGAAAGAAATCAAACCTGAACTTTCGAAAATTTAACGACGTCGTAAACAGTCTTTTTGTGCAAAAAATATTCTAAGAAAGATTTAACCGTAATTAGATTCTTTCTGAGAGACGATCAAGGTGGTCATAAATTTCGCGACATCTAAAAAAGTAGATTCTAAAAGGTAATGTACTTCGAACTAGCTTTTGGGCCACTTTTTGGAAGATGAAGATATGGAAGATTGGTAATACAAATATTAAGCTATAAATCATGCAAACTTTGTTGGAAAAGACCGTTTTATGGTAATATGATCAAATGATTAATTAATTTATACTACTGCACTTTACCCCAAATGCTTGAATGAAAATAAAAACATATGATTTTAGTTCAAACATGTCGAATAAAGAATTTATGTCGAAACGTACTGGCGATCATTTGCAACATAAGGTTTGATGAAATTCAAATTGTTTTATTTTTCTCGGTTAAGAAGATACCGACAAAATATTATTTCTCCAAAAGTGTCTATTTGGTTTCAATTTAAGGCCTAAACATTTACTGGATACTGTTTAAAAAACTTAAAGCAATTTTTCGAACAAACCAATAAAATATGTTGGATAAACAACGCGACAAAAGCATAACAAAAAAATGTATACCCAACATTGTCATATAAAGTTTGTATTAGTACGATAATATAAATGTATGATTGCGCTACATCAATGAGTCATTAGCGAGTACGAACAGCATTTGGGTTTATTCGAAACATATTTCTGGTATAGTTTTATAATCTTGTTCATGCATTGCGATTCGTGCATCATCCAAATGCATATAAAATATGTGCATCTATTTTTCTTGACGTACCTTGCATCGTATTTATCATTGAATTTGTTTTTGTAGGTTTACATGAGAGTTTTAGGTCTACTTTGGTAAAGACTAAAAGAGAGAGTTTTTATATGTAACGCAAGTTTACACAGTATGTTTTCTCTAACCGTGGTTAACTAATAAACAGTACTATTACACAACCATGAATACATTTAAAAGATAAACAACCAGTGTGTACACTTTACGTTTTTGAACAAACTTTATAAACATACAATTAACCAAGAGATGGTTAAAGAATGATAGTTATTGCGCAAGCACAAGGACATAAATGCTTATGAAATCCTCATTAAATGAAATTCTGTAAATGTGGGGCTTATAAAAATAGTTGTCAGTACGTTGTCAGGCTATGTTGGGAGGCTTACTTTTTATAGGGCATATATGTGCTCCATAAATATTAATATGCATTAAGTAAAAACGAGTCATTTTCAAATTTAAAGAGTTATGTTTTAGTTATGATATTTTGATATATGTACCACTGTTTTTTAACATAGCATTTTATATTATTATAAAGTATTATTCAATCGGTTAAACTTTTAAGCAATTTTAATAAACTTAGTACGACTAAATTAAATTCAAAACTACAATTATATGTTGTAAGTTCTTTTAATAATAAAGTTTCGTATACATATCATGTATACTTTCCAGAAATTCTAAAATCCCGCATAGCCAGTTGCTGTGATAACAAGATTAAAGCATTTTTATCATCACCATGATGTAATATATCATTAAATTGTTCACTCTTCTTTTGAGTTTAGATGAAAACCCGAATCAGGTATACCTAGACTTCCTTCTGTGAAAACATTTTCATATTTTTGTTTGTTTTTAGCTTTAAACAGGAAGCTATGAAAAATTATGACCACCACATATACTTAATGATATGCTTTTCAAATTTGTTTTTATAAATATAAAACAAGTTCCTATCATAAGTATGTGTAAAGGGTTGTTTTTCTAGTCGACATTGTAATATGTCATAAGAATTGGGCTTTTACTTAAAATTAACTCGATAGTAAGTACCAATAATATTATTTCAAAGTAATAAAGACGATCACTCCTAATATTTTCAACAGTTATTATACAGTAGAAAAACTAATAATTACATAACAGTAGCAATATGAAATTTACATCATCATATTATATATGTGTATAGGATTTAAGTCACCTTCCAATATTTTTTCCTTTGGATTTAAAAAAAACTAATTATTAAAATGTAGGTAAATATTTAATACAAACTTTTCAAAGTGGTTAGCGGTCACTGGCCCAACCTGTTTTTCTTCAAATTCCAGACATTCGCCTTAAAATATTTTAAAATTATTAAATCCCTTACATAAAAATCAAAAAACCCACTATAATTTACCAAATATACTTAATAATTAATTAATAATAATAATTAATGTCTGAAGGAGTAAACATTTAGCAAGGTAGTTCATGTTTTTTGAAACTAAGCACGTTAATGTGACGAAGAGGTCACATTTTTATTTTTCTGTTTCGTCCCGAATAGCTATAATCATATTTTAAAGCGATTTCCTTCGGTAAATAAATTAGAGTGATGAACTATATTCTTTGCACTAGTGTTGATTAATTTTAGTTTCTGCTTATATAAATTATTATTTCATTTTAGTCTGACACTAAAAGACCGAATCATTGCGCCGTCTGAAGGTTCTTGAAAACAATTAAAACATGTTTGCAGTAAAAAGGGTGGAAACCCCAAGGTTTCTAAAACTTTTCCTTGCAACAGGTTTTGTAATTAATATTGCCAATGCATTTAATCCGCAAAACGTCGAGTATTTCAATAAAGAGAGTTCATTTATCACTGAAATCAATAAAAGGTTTTCGATTTTCCATGATTCTAGTACCCGTCGACATTCCAATGAAGTTTTAAATATCGACCTTCTAATTACCATGTTCACTCCTTGCCTTATCCACATCATCAACTATGAAGGTTCTAATGTTCAAGTGGAAACTTCCCCAATTATCCTTTCTCGATATGATGTAATCGAATATCTCTACAAGGTTGACAGCAAAGTATTGGCTTCAGTACGAAAACCAATTTACAGCCATCGAAAGCGTATATTCACGTTTGAACAAGTTCGAAATAATCCAACCAACATAACATGGTGCAAGCGGCATCGACTTGATATGGAATGTATTGACATTCCTTTCATCGATAAATCCACATCCTCTAAGCAGTGGTTTTGTGAAGCTCATATTTACATGTTTCCACCTACAGATTCAAACTTTTATGAGGTCATGAATGAGAAAGGAGAAATCAAATTATTGTTACCAGGTAGCTTGAAACGATTGTTTTGGACTTTAGAGCCAAATAACATACACATTCGAGATGGTTACACAGAAGATGTTTTACTTGTAAGCAGGCCAAGATTCGACGTTCTGATAAATTTTGATGAAGCCATAAAACAAGAGTTTTGGCTAAACGCATTATCAAAACAAAGTCCGAACTGGTACGATATAGCAGCTACATCAAATCGAGAGTATATATCGGTTGACCTAAAATTCTTAAACTCTCGAACATCTGGCTTTTTGAGTGACCATTTATTCGTGATTACAATGATAAATCATCTATGTCGACACTGTGATCCTTACAAACGTTTCACGTCACATCCATTGGGACACTTAAATTTAACAACATTATTAGAAAAAATTGCCTTTAACAATAATATCAACAAAGACAATTTAGTATACAAAATTTGGCCTCTAAGTGACTCATACATTTACGCATTTTTTGTTTACGGATCGCCATTGGAAAACACCGGTGATCGAAAAAATCTTCAAAACTTACTTCAAAATAATGACTTACACTTAAATAGAATCAGATGGTCCCTCGTGGCAAGACAATTTGGGGATGTTTTCCGTAACGCATCATTTGTAGTAGCCCCACATGGTTGTCCAAAGAATGTTAAATATTCCTGCAACGATTTTTATCAACCTTTTGTGTATATTGTTCCCAGTGGTCAAATTGACTACACACATTTTCATCTACACCGAACATCATTAACGTTTGTAAGTTGTAGTAATCCAGAGCACTGGGGACTAGCTTTTGACCAATTGTTTTCTATTTTTGATAGATATATTTGGTTGTTCTTATGTCTCTCAACTTTGGCAATAGCAACATTTTCAGCTTTGGTTCAAATGTATCGAAAATTGCCAGAATTAAACAAATTGATAGGAAATTCTGATGCAGCACAAAATATTCAGAAAGCAAACTACTTGACTTTATGTCGTATATTTTTCAAGGACTATTTATTTCAAAGTATAATGTCATATTATAAAGTTTTGGTGGAGCAAGGTGACCCCATAAATATACATCTCTGGAACCTTCCATTTTTGGGGAGTACGTTTGCTTGCTATTTATTTGTTGCAGTTGTAATAAGCAATGCGTATAAAAACGAAAACATAAATCAGCTAACTTTGCCCAGATCACCAATTCCTTATGATACATTTGAAGTTTTAGTTAATAATAGTTTTAGCATATACACTAGAGCAACATTTATTGGTGGTTATACCAACTCATTTGCTCTTCCAATGTTTGATGAAATGCATAAGGCTATTGCTAAGCAGTTTTATCACCATGTTAAAGATCCGCATCATATGACAACTATATATCGAAGCGAACTATTTACATTTGGCCATGCAGAAATTTCTCTCAAAAGATTTTTCATGACAGCTGAAAAGTTTTCTAAGACGGCAAAGCATCTTATGAGATATTCGAGAATAATACCGTATTGGCAAGAGCTTATAGCAGATTCTAAAAAAGAATGTTCGCTTTTCAAGCCAAATAATAGGTGTGATCCTTTAAGGTTTTGTAATAAAACAGCCATTTTTCTACCAAGTACGGATGCTCAGAGAAAGTATGACCAGATGAAGAAAGAAGGATTTAAAAACGTCTATTTAGGTCAAGAAAAACTCATTGAAAATAAATATGGTATTATGTTTACGAGGTGGGTGTACCCACATATATTGCAGAGAATGAAAGGTTTGTATGCATCAGGTTCCTTGGAATGGTGGGATAAATATGTGCTGAATTTTGTTTCAAGAATAAGGGCAGAATATGATAAGGACGACGGTCCCACTGCGTCAAATTTAGATGGAAATATTGTGGTCGTGTTTACTTTAGTTCCGATGGGCTTATCAGTGGCTTTGCTAGCATTTTTAAAGGAAATTTTTCAAATTATATGGAAGCGTATTTCGGTTTGTTTTAGTAAAGCTAAGGCTGGTGTAAAACGTTTCTGGTAAAATTGGCTGGTTTCTGTTAATTAATATAGCAATTAGAATGATGGGTTTTAATAAACATATTATAAGGTATGTAAGGTATGTATGTTGTTATTATGTCAAAACTTTAGATGTAATTAAATACGAATATATATGCTAATTTGTATTAGCCAATAAATATTTAAGAAAAACTGTGATGTATATTGAAAAAAGCTTGTTGATAATTTAAATAAAACTTTCATTCTATCATAACAACAAAAACATGGCTCAGTTTAAACTAATTTTGTTTCCCAAGTCAAAAAAAATCTTCAAATTATGTTTTGCCTTACAAGACGTAAATAAGTAAAAACATTATTATTATTACAAACCACCACTTAAGTTTATTGAATTTATATTATCATAATGAAGATAATAACTTTTATTAAGAACAATGTTTTGAATTAGGTTAAAACACAAATCGGGAAAAGAAAAGAATACTAATTTATCTAAAATGCTAAATAAACTTCACGATGCTAAAACGATACAGAATTAAACTTCGTAAAAAATTAATCTAATAAATATAACAATAATATTGGAAGAAAATGGTCAGTATTTTGATTCATTAGCAAATAAAAGCTTCAGCTACACCAAGTATTTGTTCATTTATTAAGAATAGCCATCTATAATATAAAAAGCCGATGAAGTTTATCAAATATATTTAAGTCAATGCAATGAAATAGGATATTTTATTATCTTATTCGTAACAAATTTGTTTGCGATGCCATTATTATCGTACCTTTCGAAAGTAAGGTTTTTTAGAAATTATTTACAACATACGGTCTGATGATGCAACATTTTTTACTTAACTACATATTCATAACGTTCAAAAAATTCACCTATACAAAATCGAGACACCATTATGAAAATAGTTAGAAAAGTACAAATACACGATAATCATAAGTAAGAGCGATTTGGGTGATACCCACGCATATTCTGCCTGTGCATTTGTCAAGTGAAAAATAAATCAATAAATTTTATTTTAAATTAATAATTTTTAATACAATTCTAAAATATTTCCACATTTTGTGTAACGCAAACCCCTAATAAGGGACAATGCGGAAATATTTTAGACCCCTAAGCCATAATTTTAGACTTGAGGTTAGAAAAGACGTCAATTCGACTGGATTTCAATTGAAATATTTTTCCCATATATTGATTATCCCTTGTTAAGAATTTTTCCATAATATATTTTCGGGAATTTCACTTATGACTTACTGGTATTAATCTTTATATTGATTTAAATTGTTTTTCGCCTTAAAGTTCTTCGTAATCATTCAATATTCATTTCTGGTTTCATGGTTATCAAAAATCGCTACAAACGAACAAAGCAATATGTCTAAAAGCATGAAAATATAACCCTATTGGTAAAACACTATTATATTGACTGCGAAGCCTAAAAAGTCCACTACATAATATTCTTTTGAGTGAGTTGCTTTCTAGTTAAAAATATCTACAACAATGTTGAGCGACAGAGTTTACAGTGTGGCAAAGTTTTTTGTACCAAAATTTGCTAGGCTTGGGGCCTGCAAGTATACATGGAATCATGAAGACAAAATATTCGTAAAATTAACCCTTCAAAAATCCAACGAAAAAATCACTACATTCATTTTGTTATTTTTGGTCGCATGGGATATATTTCACTTTGTACAAATTGCTCGATTCTATCATATCAATGATCTCAGCACATCAGTTTATCTATTTACTTGTGCTATTGGGCTGAGTTGCGGAATCATTTGTTACTTAATGTTGGTCGTATTGGGTGACGAACTTTACCCGATGATCAACTCTATTCTCATATACTTGAGATGGATAAATTGTAAGATATACTGTATTATAAATAGTTAAATTTAACTTCTATAATAATTTAAATACTTTACTTGGTTTACATTATCATTGCAGCGGAATATTTGCCCAACTATGATCCTAACCACAGTAAGTACGTAAAAATGGTAGACCTTTGCGCGATGGCTATATTCGGATTTATCATTTTTCTTGATTTAATTACATGTGCATTTTTGTTTCTTTTGGCTTCCGCACCAAATATGTTTGCAAGTGTGCTTCCTTCAACTTTATGGCTTCAACTTCCATTTAATTGGGTATCCATTTACGTTGTCAATACTGCATATTTAAGTCTTTCCATCATTTTAGTCGTTGTTTTTTATTTTGGATTGATATTTGTACCTTTAATTGTAAGAGAATTCAAAGTTGGGCGTCGAAGTAGAGGAAAGTGTACTAACACCTTTAGACAACCTAATAATCTATTGATGGAATACAGAACTGTACAAATTTTAATGCTAAAACTAAATCAGTTTGCGGGAAAGCTTTTATTGCCATTGCAAACTGCAACTACCCTTATGTTTGTATTTACTGCGTTTGTAGTGATAAGACATAGAAATGAAATGGAAGATGTGCCATTTGTAATGATGTTGATTTGGATGGTCTCAGCTCCAGCAGTTTGGTCTTTGTTTCTTGTAGTGGGTGGTTACTTGCATTCTCATGGACAGGCAATTTTAACTTCTTGGAAGCAACATAACTGGAAGTATCCATATGAGTGTAAACTTATGAGTAAATTTAGGATTTCTTCGAAGCCAATTATGATTTGTTTTGGGAAGCTGTATGTTATTCGACGGGTTAGCCTAATGATTTATGTAAGAACTCTTTCTAGGGGCTTAATGCGAGCCTTGCTAGCATTAAAAACCAACAGAGTATAGTAGAGCAACGGCACTTAAATATTATATTTAGACTGTAGGTTAAACTCGAAAAAACTTTAGATGTAAAATGAACGCTGAAAAGTAGTCATAGCCCTCAAACTCTAATTCATTTATGTAGTTCTACGCCATTTGCTCTGCTAAAGGTCGTCGCATAGGATTGATACGGCTTTTGCACTCATATAATAAAAGTTCTTGTTGAGACTTTTCATCATAAACTTTTATATCACAATCTTTCATTTGTTTTGGTTAGGATAAATTATGTGAAATTGAACAAATCATAATACTGGCTTTTTCTATGATATTTCCCCATTTAGTGAGAACCTTTTCACATGAAAAATAGTGCCAAGCTGGGCATGTGCCCAATTACGAAAGATATAATGATTTGGTCATTTCAAATAACTTCAATTATTAGACAATTGGAAAGGCGTTACGTTCACGATAGCATTAAAATATATCGATATACTCACATGATATTATGTGTTAAGTTAAGATTACATTTTGATACTTAAAAAAAGTAAAGATTTAAATACCAATACTGACTGATTATGATTATGTATACTGACACGTTGTTACACATGTTTGTAGTTATATTTTGCTGCTAATAAAAGTCCTAAACTAAATTAAACCAATACGGAAAAGTAAGTTATCAGGTGATGCTCATTAATATAGCCTCTTTCGTTCTCTGCTTACTAGTATTTCTGATCCTAAATTTTATTTTTTGCTAACACCTGCTAGAATGTTAGAATTCATTAACAAGTATGTTTCATCATACTTTAAACACTTGTTTAGCACTAGAACGATCTTCAACAAAACGTAATCGACATTTTGCAAAATATATACCATACGTCGTACTAGAAATAGTACTTTAGACCAGAATAGAAGTGAATATTTTAACATGCAATAACGAATTCACTCCAGATATTAAAGTTTGTGAAGATTTTAATAAAATATATGACAAAGTTTTTGTTCAAGGATTGGAACTCACTTTCATATGAACGTTTCAGCAAACTCACGCTCATACAATATCAAATTATTTAATTAGAATTTATGAAGTTTGGTGAAGGAATATTTCTTGAGTGGTGTGGATAAGTTTTAAATACACTTATCAGAGGCGTGATCCCACTCACATTTCTCATCACAATCAATAATGTTGAAGAAGTACTACAGAGGTTCAGTTCTGGAGATGACACACCGGCATTAGTCCTGTGTCGCTTGATCGATAACTTGAAAATGATGTCCTAAAATATAACCTTCAACTGGCGATTAATTTGTCCAATTTGTTTAAACACTTTAGTTGGAAATTGAAATGGCATGTAATCACTTGTTTAAATTTGTAATAAAATCCTATTAGGCTAGAAATCCGGTCAGCTCTATTCAATTTCAATTCAAAACGAACTTTCGCGTAGGGCAAATACTTGTTTAGGTAATAAGCAGTATTTTTGTAAGCTTGTTCATTTTACGAATCAGGTAGTTACAATACTCCCTTTTAAACAGTAAGTTGTGAAATATTTTGCAGGTCTGACCAAATATGAATTTATTTATAAATAAAAGTTACGGAAATAACTTGATTTTCGTAAAAAGACAAATGTTTCACGGGACAAAAGCGGCATCCAGCGTATTTCTTATGTGGAGGCTCACAATAAATTTCCTGTACTATTTTGGTATAACTCCGTTCAAATGTCAACTTAGTCCAGAGAATGGGCAATATTATCTGAAGAAATCATGGTTTCATATGGTATGTTGTGTAAGTATATGTTTAAGACTGAACAAATGAGAAACTTTAACAGCACATAATTAAGTACGTTTAAATTGATTCACAGATTCGATCTCTGCTGCAAGCATGGATACCGTTTTTCACGAACGAACTGAACTTTGCTTTGTCAGAAGTGCGAGAACATTTTGCTATTGAATGGCCAAAAGCAAAAGACTACTTAAACATTTTTTATAAATTGTTGATAAAATTCAATTATTTTTTTCTTTTCAGGACATTATTTTGTCGTAAGAATTCACTAACAAATATGCTTAACCATATTTCAACAACTTGTCTAGCACTTGAAGAATATTCAACAAAAATAAGTCGACGTTTTACAAAATATATTCCATATGTCGTAGTAGGAATAGTACTCTTGATTCGAATAGTAATGAATATTATGTGGTGCACTAACGAATTTACTCCAGATCATAGAACATCTGAAAACTTTTCGGAAAGATATTACAAAGTTTTTGTTGAAAGATTTAGAACTCGCTTTCATATGAACGTTTCAGTAACCCAAACGTATGCAACATTAGATTATTTCATTGGGATTTATGAAGTTTGGTTAACGAATATATCTCGAGTGATGTGGTTAAGTTTTGATACACTAATCAGCGGCGTGATTCCACTCACTTTTCTCATCTCAATCAACAGATTTGAAGAAGTACTACAGAGGTTCAGTTCGGAAAAGGACACGCCAGCATTAACCGTGTGTCACTTGTTCGATAACTTGAAAAATATGTCCAAGCACATAAATTCAAACTGGGGAATGATTTGTCTAATTTGGGCGTTTTACTTTTCAACGCGTAATGCAATAAATTTGATTATATGGAGCTTAACCAAAGATGCAGTGGGTATTGTAGACTCATTACCCCCGATCATATCTGCCTTTTTGCTTTTATATTTTTCTGGTGATGTGTATTGTAAAGTAAGTTTTAAAATATTAATTATGTATTTATTTAAGCATTCCAGTTGTTTAATTCAGTATATTGAAATACGTGTTTTTGTAAGATGACAAATTTCAAGGATTGGCTAACAGATCAATCGAATTGGAACCGATTTGTAAGTGATGCGGAGAAGAATGATCTTCAAAGGATTCTTGCCCAACTTGATGGGTGCTGTGTGGGAATTGGTATACCTGGCATTTACAGGTTGACCTACAGTTTTACTGCAGAGGTACAAAAACAGATTTTATACATACTTATGTTTTTAATTGAAACAAGTTGAGTTAATGTTGTTTAATTTGGCAGATGTTTGTGCTTAGTATTACTCTATTTGTCATCAATTTCGACAGCTAAATTGATTCTACACTGCCCAAGTAAGATACAATGCACAATTAGAACAATATAATGGCAACGATATTGAGTTCCGGACTAATATACCTTGACGATGGACCACTTCGCCCCATGAAGAAGAAATCATAAATCACATGATTTGAATATTTTGGATGCGTGCTTGTTCTTTTCCTTTCTTTGTAGGATGGTGGATTTTGGTGAGGAAAAGCAGACAGGATTCAACACGTCGGAGAAGAAGAAGAAGAAGACGGAGGAATAATTTTAGGATTTTAGAGTAGTAGTAGTAATTTGGATGAGCAGTTGAGTTGACGTGTATTGCGTGTAACTGGATCTGATTGTGATCCAGACAACTAGCTTTGTAATTAATAGGAAATAAAGTTAACGATTAATTAATTACAGTTGGTGTTGTTAGTTGATTGATTTAACTGTTTCATCATTGCCAGAAGGTGGCACGGAAACTAGGCGTAGGGCATAGTAGAAGTGCATAGGGAATTTTCAGTCTAATAACTTTCGAGCTGTTCGGAAAGCTAGGTCCTGAACCAAGGCATATAACGTGATTTCAGTTTGGCATTTAGGCTTGTCAGACTGTCAGCGTCATACCTTTTTGAGAAAAAATATTTTGACAATATTGACTGTGAATTTGAACTGAAACTATTTTTTAAATTTAATTAAATCAAATATTTAGTAATTAAATGTTTCAAGTTTATGCATCTCAACCTGCAACAGTGCACTCCATGATTTATGTTTGCAATTAAAAAATGAAGAGCGAATATCATTAATTCAAGATAACCATTCTGTGCTGCTTACGTAAATACCGTAACTATGTATGTACATATTAAGAGAAAAGCGACATCATTTATTTGCCAGAGACAGTAACAGAAAATAAATACAATTAAATGAAGAACATATTTTGAATGAATTTTCTGTGATAAAACTTGAAACATTGGCAAACTTTAGAGTTATTGAATGTCAGTTCAAATGAATTACGCATAAATAGTCATCTTATTTATGTTTATGTCTATCCATATTTTTACCAGTAAAAAAATAAGTTTAAGCTCCACTAGATTATGAAGGAAAAACATGTTTATTATATATTAAAAATCCAACCATGAAGTTTTTCTGCATAAAATATCATGTGCTTGACAAATATGTAAAATAAATTGCTGTTTTTATTTTTAAAATAATTGATAAAGTAACCGTCCAAATTAATACATGATTTTTTGTATAACATAAGCCAACAAATATTAAGCTGGTTATTGCTATGTGTTTGTCATATTATTAATTTATGAAATTATTTTCCATTATTTGACAAGTGTACAATTTAAAGGCATGCAATAAAATTCTGGTAAATCCTTCTAATAACACTATATTATGATTATTGCATGATTAACAGCACGGATATTGTTCATTCGTGTCAGAATTAGAATACGTGTAATATGTATATTCATTTGTTCTTTGAAGTTATATTTTTTAACATTGTATGCAAATGTAAATACGTTGCCCTAATTCATAAATTGCCCTTTGCTACTATGGCACGTGGCTTATGACGTATACCTCTCTGTTTTTGTACTTACAATGCAGGTTAGGGGGTGGCTAATCCAGAATCCGAGTTAAAATTGTATTTTCTAGGGCAGTTTTGCATGCTGATTAATAATATTATAACCATTTTCCCGAATGGACATGTGTGTTGTGGTTGCCATTTACCGTAATGCTTAAGAACGCAAGCTCACGTCCTAAAGATGGACAGGTTGCTTTACGTTCTTAAGCATTGGGTTAATTGGCAACCACAACACACATGTCCATTCGGGAAAATGGTTATGCTATTATTAATCAGCATGCAAAACTGTCCTAAGAAACATACTTTTCATTCGGATTCTGAATTACACACCCCGTGACCTGCATTGTTAGCTTATGACGTGAAATTCGTGGTCGGTGGGTAAACTACATGATGACCATTTTTAATTCACACTGACGTCAATGTAAACGATTTATGAATTTGTAGTCTCTTTTCATATCACAAAATGAAATTTTCCCATTCAATTGAATAAATTCGGAAATAATACTTTTCTTGAGACTCTTTGTCAAAAAGTTATCTCCCTTTTAATTACCTATTTCCTTTTAATCAGTTCAGTGTTTCAATCATTAATAATCATGTCCTAATAGTCTCCCAATTCACCATATTGTGCAAGGCATGACTCATGGCACACTTTAGCTGCTGTCATTAGTCAGCCTACAGAATTAATGCTTCAATTGCCGACACCTATCGTGCGAAATTAGCCCACTACCTCCGTCACATCATATGTATATACGGATTAATTTCGAGATTCAAAAAAACAGCAGCAAAAAACTTAGATGTAATAATGAACCTCACATGTCAAGCCTAGTCATTTTAATCATTCTGGTTATGAAACTGTTTGTAACATTAAATCGACTTTTATTTCGTTATGATAAAATACAATACAAAGAACTTCTATTTTTGTTGTATTTGATTTTGCAGTTTTGCCCTATTTTCAATTTAATATTTAATTCATTCAAGCAACATAATAAAACTTAAAACGAACTTTTGAATAAAACCAATGTCATATTTAAGGAAAATAACGTCGTTTGAGGACATTGTTTTGAAAAATAACCAATTTCATTAATAAAAGCTATTTAGTTTGATAAAGTCAAAATGAATTGTTATCTTATAGTATGTATATACATCATATTACAGAATACTTAAATACGCACAAATATAAATGCTAGTTTACATATGGTAATAAATCTGTCAATTAAATAATAAAAAAACAGAATTTTGCACAAACCATTTTCTACTGTGTTGAACCTCCCATTGGTTTTGGTTTATGGTCCTTCCACTCAACTTCTTCTTTGTCCCACTCCGAAATAAGTTCCTTTCCCCCAAACCCAGTTGTCCATACACCAATCTTCTTCATTGAAACTGGTTCCGCCTCACCTTTCTTATAAAACAGCCGATGAATTGACATTTGAAAATTGGAAAAGCTTTTTCCTGCCGCTTTGTCCGAGTCCAAGTGAAAAGATCCCAACAAACTATTATCCGAAATTGTCAAATTTTTCAAAGCATCAAACAACGGGAGATCATATGCATCATCCGTTGGTCCTTTCATTTCCATGCAAACTCGTGAAGGAGGTGCTTTCCATGTGCCTTCCATTTTCATTTTCGCCACAGTACCGATCGAGTTCATGGTAAGGTCAAAGTAGAACATTTCCATGAGTCTCTGCGTCTTAAAGATTCCTTTCGACGTTAAGAACTCCCACCGCTTATTATTCTCTTTGGAAAATATTGGTGTTAGGTGTACAAGAGACGCATTTGCTTG
>JAQFZG010000743.1:0-27556 GCA_034695465.1 Entomobrya nicoleti
GAAAATATAAAGGTTTAAAATGCTTGTTTAGTTGGCTGATAGCGATTATGATGGTGCCAATCTGAAAATGGAATCTTCGTTGTGTAATATTATTACTTTTACTAATATTTTCATGTACATATTTATCACTTACTTAAAAATGCGTAGCCCAAAAACCTGCATGCGATACATACATAAAAGCAAACCCTAAAGTCTGAGAGTTTAGAGTTTCAGGAAAGTTTATGATATACTGCCAAGGATGATAAAAGACTTTTTAATTCTGTTACTTTTCATTTTTATTATTTTTTATTTGCTTTTTTTGATACCGGGACGTATGATGGTAGTTAGTATGCAGAAGCTACAACTGTATCAAATAAAAACATATATATGTCCACTGCACTGGTAACTGGTTATGGAGAAGATGACTATTTCGATGCTTGAATAGCTGCAAGTGTGATATGTTACGGTTGTCTACTGAATTGGATACGATGTGCATTTAACATTTCTTTTCCTTCAACACAGAAACGTGTATTAAACATCTGTAGATGATGACGCGATGAAAGCACACAACATATTAGTTGATGCATTTAAATGCAAAACTTCGTACACAGTATTGTTATTGTATCGACTGAAGAAACATTGTTACCCAAAACCACACCGAATAAATTTTAAACTTTGTATAATAGATAGGTGCTATTTGATTCTAACGCTACTATCATCACAAGCTATTATGCCAATTTTTCTCATTTGTAAAATAGAATGGACAGGTTGCATGAACTGATGCCAAGAATAAAGTAGTGGTGATAGCGGTGATGGTGGTGGCAGCATTTTTTAAAATCTCAATTTGTTCTCGCATGCAATTTATTCTACGCTTAACTACCTACTTTTTTCTAACTTTTTAACCTGGGATCATCCTGTCATGATGATATGGCGGCGTGACACGAACAAAACATACAATGTACAATAAAAGCTGTTTTTGAACTATTTGATGATCATCATGATCATCGCCGATTTGGGCTGTCTGCTTTAAACTTTCCCCATCCAAATAGGTGTACTGTTTCCTCGAGTGTATTATATTTCAGTATAAAGCCTAATGAATTACTTGGCTCTTTTATTTTCTGATGGAAATTGTGAATTATGAGCGTGTGTGCAACTCCAACCATACATAAATAACTTTCGTGTAATAAAAAAATGTTTATCATGTTTAAATATTTACAGGGAATATGATATATGTTAAGCGCTTATTGTGGTACCACACACCACAATCTTACAATTTGGTATGCCGAAATTTTTTATTGGGTAAACTTTTGGACAGACGTTTAATAAAGTTCGCAGTTAATCACACGCAAATCTAACATGGCAAATATTTTGTTGTGGGGGTAAAGCGGTGATGATATGGAAGATAAAACAAATTACTTCGTGCAAAACCGGCTCCTCAAATCATTCATTGTTCCGTAATTCAACACATGCAAGCGCATAATTAACTAAGTACATAGCACATGCATTGTGCTTGGGACAAAATGTTTGTGCATGACTTCCGTTATAGTGATTAACGATTCACAAAACGGAACAATACAACCATGCAAAAGCGGAAAATAAGTTTACGGAAAACATGATTATGGAATTAGCACCGATCTTGGTTGCTTTGTTTGGTAATCCGAGCTTTTGCCTTTTAGTGATTAAGGTCACTGTTGGAAAACTGCCTGGATTATTGTTGTTTTTTGTATGTATTCGGTTTTCATCAAATGATAATCATTTTAGTGACTGCTGTAGTTTTCATACACAACCATCTTACCCAGTTGAATGCCCAGTTTAATGATCACAAGCGGAGACTGACGTGAGTATTTTCTGGTGTACGTGTACCTATTGCGTTTCATATGACATGCTCCTTTCCTTTGTTACACCATGCGTTAAACAATCTTCACCAAACTACATGATACTTTCTCCTCCCTAATGAGGTTTATTTAAGCGTGAATATTTGATTGAAAATTGTTTTGTAATTTGATATCCCTCTCCAGCTGAGAACCATGACCAAGATATTTTTCCCAGTGAGGAAACAATTGTGCCATGATTATTATGACGAAATGAATACTTACATACATGGAAGTATGATGATGAGATGACAAGACTGGAATTATTATACTGCATTAGTATTTCTGCCCCGTCATTGCATCGCAATCTTCTGTTGTAATGAACGTAAATTTTTCATTGTGTTAGAAAACTAAGGCAGTATACCATTTGAAAAACCCTGTTTCACATACGGAAGTACCCACTACCCACACGCTTTTAATAACATAGCACTAACAAATAATGTATTCAGTACTACGTCGCGCAGTAAAGAACCTAATTTTTGGTCATGGTCAACGTATGTCTGTCTACACCTTATAAAAATCGATAAGTGTATACTGAACATAATATATCTAAAGGTATATAACTTTACATTAAGAATACTAAAACCATTTTATTGATAAGCATTTTACCAACAGGAGACGTTATGTATCTTTTGAAATTTCAAACTCACCTACATTATATGTTCTCTTCTGCAAATATCATTTCACGACACTTCGTATTATTGTTGATTATCAAAATTATAATAGATTTATGTTGCACTGCACAATGCACTCTACAAAAAACGAAAGTTTTGTTTTGTTTCAAGAGATATAAACCGACGGTTCAATATGGGGCACTATGAACTATGATGTCTGTGATCTTTCCAATTTCATTTACGTACAACCTTGTATTATAATTGTTATTCCACGGATAGGAACGAGTATGAGGTCTCTTCATAGACATTTAAAAGGTCAATTAGGCTAAAACATTGTCAGAAGAGCCAAAAAAAAATGACTGAGTACATAGCAGAGTGCAGCGGAACAAAGCTTAACTTAGAACAGACACCGTTCTTCTGCAACCACGACCACAACCACTGTAATTTTCCTTAGACGATGCAAAGAAATTCGGAATGCATTTTTTTGTATGACTTGAGTTTAAAGTTTTTGAGTATGCACCATGCACCAACAACTTGGTTTATCCTTTCACCCGACAAACAAATTTCGGATTTTGTATCTCTTCTTGGCTTTAAAAATCGACAAATATACACAAAGTTATTTGCATAGACAAACGTATAGTTTATAAATAAAGCTTTCGTTTTATTTTTTTCTCCCAGATACATTAAGCTGTTTATGTTTGCCTGAATGTCTGCAATAATTACTATAAACAAGTAAAATGTTGAGGCAAGTCGAGACTCCCAAACTGTTGCTTCTTGACTTGATTTTTGGACGATGTAATGAATGACAGTGAACCACACACGCGTTGGGCTTCTTTAATAAATGAGTCTAGTCAAAAGACGTTTGGTGTTTTTTAAAAGAAAGAAATTATATGATTATGTGTGTGGAGGATGGAATTCTTTGCCTTCTTCCGTCAGTCACAAAGTCAGTGTTCCCATACAGCTCCAGTGGCCGTAAAGATGTGATAGGGTCTGTGTGGTGCGAGGCGAGTGCATTTCGATATTATGTAAGCATCATCTCAACAAAGTTGCTTCCTTTCAAGAAAAAGGCTTCTCCTTCTCCTTGGTGGTTTTAGCTGTTGTTGTATGATTTTACTTGAGTGTGAGTACATGATATAACGCAACGTAGTTTTATGTATACATATTGGAGATTTAGATACACTCATGTACCTATTTAGGAAAGCGATGCTTTTTATACTATCATATCATGCTTTGTTGCTGATAGAATCTTTGTGATGCGAGTTAAATGTATGCCTTCTTGATTGCCTACTCATCCGACTAATTTCTTAAAGAATAGAGATAACTACGGGTCTTTCCAATAAAATCTGAAGTCATAGGCATCATGCAGAGATGGTCTGAAACCACCTACTTGTTGTATACTCTCATGTTATCAAAGAGACAAAACTGGGTAGGAAATGACGATGATCCGTGATGGGATTTTCTTTGTAAATTTTGGGTCCAAGAAATTTGATCGTGATGGTATACATATTGGTACATCATATATTTGTACGGAATATTGAAGTCATATAAAGGTTTCCTAAAAAAGCTGCAATAGTTATTATTAAAAAATTGTACGGTATGTTTTCCAATTTTTAAGTAATTTTACTGAAGTATTACAAAGCTATTTTAAATAGGGAAAACTCTGAAACACATTGTGTTCGATTATTTTGCACGTACTTTCATATCGTTTTCTATTTAGCAAAAAGCTTGAACTCATGCATTTTTAAAATAATTTAAAATGTTCTGCAACTAGAAAGTACGCTCGTGGAATATTCTGGGACAAATATATAGAGCCTATACAAAATGATAATATTATTTGCATGCATGTATTTATGTATGATGGAACGGCTAGTCTACTGTTGTGCATAAATTTGGTGTGATGGAAAAGTATCAAAATAAAAATCAGGTACAATATGTCACGTAAGCTATTAAAATAATTCCAAATCGTCGTCAATAAATCCATAAATTGATTGAAACCGACAACCAATCATTTTTAATTTCATGTGACACGATATGAAACGAGAGAAAAATACTTTGTCGTGATTAGCATTAGCATCAGCAACTTGATCATGACATTTTAAAGCAGGATAAAAATGGAGGTCAGGCCAATGATTATTTAAAGCATTATATTTTTTGCAAACGGGCACACTCTGTCAAGAGACAGTAAACGTAGAACATTATCGAGAAAGCACTGTTAGCCAAACTAATAAATCATCATGGGTCGTTCATTTTTCGTTGTATCTTCTGTCGCCATTTTGGCATCTTTCATGGTAAAACTACTTTATTTAAAGCCTTTTAAAGGTTCAAATATCAAATATATTTTTTAAACCACTGTTAATTTATTTAATTTTTAGATAATTGGAAATGATGCTAGTCACCATGAGCTGTGCTTAAACCAAACTGTGCAATTCACAGAAATTGAATACATTGCTCTGGGAGAATGCATTAAGGAGTATGCACCACCCCCAAAATTGGATGACGGTATGTTATCTTTATAAAGTTGTCAGCTACTGAAAATTTAGTTGAGATTTTCAGCAAAAAATAGCAAATATTAATTTATGTTTATGATAGGTGTAACCGAAAGCCCTGACTCCATCAGGGAAAGAATCAAGAAGGCCAAGGAAAATAAGGTGTGAATCATAATATTCGACGTAAAAATATAATAATACCAATTCTTAAATTTTCTTTTTCTGAAATCATTTCAGTGCATGGAACCATGTTTCATGAACCACAAGAAAATGGTAAGTTTAGTTTAGTGCTCGTCTATCACTATATCACTGCTCTTTAACTTGTATTATAGTTTTACTAATAATTAGCCTGGGTTTTTTATCCATCTTGATTAGTTTGTTGACGGAAAACTTGACATGGCTGCAGCTACGAAATTCATTGACGAATTCCCCGAGGCAGCGCGTCCAGCACTCACTGAATCTCTGAAGAAATGTGCTGAACCAATCAAAGGTAATGGGCAATATCTTTAAATGTGCACAAGTTTATAAGAAGTTTGTATAAATTCCTGAATAATTTCGAATATCATTCATTTAATTTGCAGATAAGACATTGACCATGGATAATGAGTGCAAGGACTACCATGAGTTCGACAAGTGCGTTGATGACGATGAAAACAAAATCTGCAAGCGTGAGGATTAAGGGCCAGAGAAAAGGATATGGCTGGAATTTGCCATAAGTAAAATTTTAATTCACGACATGCATACTGTATAGTAATTAGTAAAACAGCGCTTACACGTATCTAGCAAGAAATGGGTCTCAATATTATTCTGATATCTACTGTTGTTTAATAATCCACATTCCACACAAGTCAAATATGTATCTTAGCTTTTGCTCAAATAACAATTTAATGAAATAAAGTTTTAATCACTTGTACTGCATAAATCCTAAGACCTTAGATCAAGTTTTATTTTTCACAAAACATGTTAGCATATTCTCCAAGTTACCGTATTGGGACAAGGGTGCGCAAAAAAATGTTCGGAAAGTTGCAGTTGACTTGTAGCATAGCATGGGTTCAAATAATTTATTGTCCCACTTCCTCCTCATTCATGTAACGTTGCATAGTATAAAATGCTTCCATGTTGTAAATTTTTTTTGTTACCGTGTTTTTACCATTTTTTACAAGAATTTTTGTTTTTGTTAGTTTTCAGTATTTTCATTTTGTAATGTCAATGAATGCATAATGCATTAAGTATCATCCTTTTACTTTCATTCATTTGATATGATCAGTGCACTTAAATTGCATAACAGATAGGTTCGCGTTTCAGTTTCATAAAACAAAATGCGACATGAACCATGTGGTTTCGAATTACTCGATAACACCCACATACTCATGATGAAAGCAAACAAAAAACAGTTTTTACGACTTTCAGAATAATGCTTACATTCACATGACTAACATGCTACGTAAAAGGTCTCGTTTAAAATTTCTCTGAGAAACACAAAACACATCAGTCAGTGTAGGATAAGTGAGTATACTGTTTTTAATATGCGCTCGATTAACATTCAATTAAAGTATGTCTAAAGAAAAAACAGCACACAATACACACTCACTGTTTGAGTTAACTTTATGGCTGACATGATTCCATTTTTTGATTCTTAAATCCAAAAGTAATCAAATCTTGAATGCGAACTTTCATTTAATCAAAGAAAAGTCAATAAAAATAATTAGCAGACTGCAACTAAAAACTCTTCACCCTTGACTTACTTTTTAATTCTTCTATTTCTCTTCGATTGAACTTAATGATGTGCCCGGATTATGACTCTGGAATTGGACGTAAGATTCAATAGTTTACTCGTAGCAAATATTAACATGAGGAAGCTCTGGTGTAATGGGGCACTATGAGACAAAACTGGAGACAGACGGTGTTTTATCATTCATCAACATTTATATTCGCAGCAGTTCCATATTGTTAAAGAATTTCTTTAAGCAACACCAAGGTGGTCTCACCAACATGAATCACAAAAATATTATTATGAAAATTTACATTTGAATAATAAAACTGGTAAAACTCTACATCTTACTGTTAATGCCAGCGCGTGGACAGAACATTAAAATTATTTTTTGTGAAAGTCCATCCTTCCTACAAAGTGGCATCATGTCAATCGATTAAGAAAAGTGGAAATGCTTATGTTTATGCTTATAATGTACTTACGTTATGCTTTAATTTAATAACAAGTCTAGTGAAACTGTGTTAGACACTTTTATCCAGTATTTATCTTCTGATATAAACATGAATTTATCATGGTGGTCTAGTCTTTTTCTCATTATCTCGTTCGTGAAGATTATTTTGGACTATGCGGCCCGCGGGAAAAATTAGGATGACCCGAAAATAAATAACAGTTTTTATTTAGCATCAGACTCAATTACTTTTCAATGAACATTCTTACAATAATGATGCGTTTTCTGTGTGAACTATATGAACCCATAAAAATATTGCTGCTAAAAAGTTTGATGTCACGGAAGGGAAAATGATTTACATTTGTTGTATGGGTATAAATAAAGATCGCTCATATTATTATGTAAAAGTTCCGGACTCCAATCTTGTAACATCCAATTTGAAACCTTTGCTTAGAGTTCTTCATGCCTCTAGCATATGATTACGTCTGCTGTTTACTACAATCGTGCAACCACATTAAATGTACAGGCATCTTTCGCTATTTGAATCAATGATACAACCTTAAATTTTGGGATGCACTTCACGATCATGCATAAATGGCATGCTTATGGAAAACTATAGGTCAGGTCAAGTGAATACACGATACAAACGAGATGTCTCAAGTTTCAGTTAATATTACAGTTTTATTTTTTGAAAGCTCTAATGCAACTTATCGTCAATAAGAAATCAGAAATGCATACATTGCTCAGTATCGTTAAATTTTTTATCCAGAAAAACATGGTAGAATCTACATATCTGTCTAGTTTTTTAATACAATGAGGATGAAATGCCAATCCCTTGACCTTGTCACGCTATCTCTATTTTTTAAAGATGATGTTCGGTTGTATGCAGCTGCTTGAAATGATCCTGTTAAACGATACGCTATGATGACATGCTTTCTTTGGCTACAAATTAATAGAATACATACCAATCCCAAATGCATCTATTGTTAATTGAATCACTATCCTTTTTACAGTCAAATTGAAAATGAACGATGTATGACGACAGTTATGAAAGTGGTGGTATAAGGAATGCGTGTGTTGTGTTGTGAGAACTGAAAGTTTTCATTGTCAGTGCAAACAATAATTTTCTTCACTCACAATCAACATGGAAATGAAGTCGAAGTACAAAAACGTCTAATGAATATCTAGAAGTACAGAGATGTTAAGAAAATATTATACTAAATTCCTAATATTCATAAAAACTGGACACCGAAACACTATTCATAAAGTCATTGTTATACAACCATGATTGCATTACATCTCTAACCCATTTCAACCAACCATTTGAAAATTTTCAAGTACTCGCATACACACTCTTACATTAATCATTAGCAATGCAAACCAAAAGTAATTTTTTTGGCTTGGCTCATGCTCACAAGGTACATAATGTTGCAGAGCACTTGACAAAAGATACACACTTTACTATGAATGAAGTAAGTTTTTCTCTCTTAAAATTCAATTTAGTATTTTTTATACCACATAATTTAGTATGCAAAAGTAGTCTTTTATACAATATATTGTACCATCTGTGTAATTTGCAAAGCCAGTGTGAAGCTTTAGTAGTTTTGCATGAACGATTGGAAACTGCTGGACCACTTACAAGGCTAAGAATGCGAGAAGTTCTCCATGTCGTTTTTGATATTACAGAGGATGTAATGCTGGATTTGGCGTTTAAAGCTTTTGATAGAGACAATGACAATTACGTATGCATGCACTATTTTATTACGTATTACATTTGTCGAAAATGAAAAATGAAACATACATGAAAAATACTTACACTTAATGAAAGCTTCTTATATAGGTAAGTGTGGATGAATTTGTCAAAGGTCTGTCAATTATGCTGAGAGGGACAACTGACGAACTCAGCGAATGGTGTTACTTCATGTTCGTGAAAGTGTTGATGACTTATATATTTTCATGTAGTAAATTATTTGCTCCGTATGTCGAATTGAGGAGCAAAACATTGATGTTGAGAGATGCAAATTTAAAAAGGTGTACATTTCCGCTTGACTTGCAGCTACGATATCAACAATGACGGAGGTCTCGCAAGGGAAGAACTGGCTCATTGCCTTAAGGTAGAAAACTGGTTCAATCTGTCATACAACCGTTAATGACAGGCTACCTCTGTTACTCATCCACCGCCTTGCGGAGATTCGCTGATTTTGTAATCAATTTAATTTTTCTTAAATAATAGGGATGCATTTATCCTGGTTATGGCGTAGACGTGGACGAAATAGATGATGGCGAAAGAGAAATCGTTGGTAAAATAAAAAAATTGAATAGAACGAAAATGTCGAATACATTTTTCCTGAATAAAATGCGTGTATGTAGGCGTATTCGGTAAAATTTGATTGATTTAATGCAGAAATCGCGATGCGCAAATTGGATGTGGATAGAGGTAAGTCATCATTTTGAATTTTATAGTAAATGTGAAACAAAATTACTGTGTTCACCACTGTCCATTGTTTTGTTATCTTAATATAGACGGCCAGATAACTCTCAGTGATTTTAAGAGGGCTGTTAGGAGAGATCCCACGTAAGAACTTCAAGCACATTTCAATAGAGTAGTTATTAGTCTCGGATTACTCCGAAACAGGAAATAATACACTAATAATAATATTTCGAAAGCTTGAGTGAACTATTCCTCCTACATTCGTCAAGCCCTTCATAACATAATTTACAAATAATAATATTGTATTACTCATGACTGATTCTTTATATCTTTCATTTTCTGATATCAGGTTACTTACTTGTTAGTGTTGGACCGTGTTTGCCTTCTACGAGATCAAGGTTTTTCTGTATTTATTTTAAATTAATTAAGTTATTTATTTATTTATTTTATTTTATTTGGTATTATGTAACAGCGCTGCTTTCCTGGCTTTAATCACGGAGAAATACCGTTCTTATACTGGACCTGTGGGAAGATACGTGAAAAAGCAACCAACCAAGGTCAGAAGTGAGCGTAGAAGTATTGCTGTCGGTCTTGACGAAGACACTTCTGCAGTTACTCTTCAAAGCGTCAACAGTTTTCATCTCCAACACGGATACAGTAAGTCAAATGTACAACCACCAGCGCCATTTGCAGATATACCAGACGACACAGATTTCTTCAGATCGCATTTTCGACTATCGACATGAATTTAATTTTACTTGCAATGATAAAAGAAAATACGAATATACTACCCATTTCAAAACAAATTTTCAAGTTTGAATAATGGCATTAAAACAAAGAACATCAATTTATTACAAAAAATAACAATCAGTTTAATACCTGTATCATAATCATAATATTAAATTTAGCAATGACCATTTAGCCTAAATGAAATAACTTAACTTTCCTGTCACATACTTGCAATTCAGTAAATAGCTAATACTTCGACATAAAAAAATGAAATATTTAGTACACAAATTTTAGTATATAAAAAATAACAATGTAAATAACAACAATGACTGTAATAATTTAAGAAAACAACAACAACAAAATGTCAATTTCTATACTTTCAAACTAAAATTGAGCGACTTTGCTCGATCAGCAATGTCATAGTGTGAACATGTCCTTGTCTTTGATTGTTTTGTCATGAAGTGTCTATTAGTTTGGTTCGAACATGTTTTAGCATAAAATTTCAATCATCAAAATTTTCGTGAGGTTACGAGTGGTTAGTCAAACATTTCATGCTTTTTTGCAAAATATTTTGATTGACAAAAAGTGAAATTTATATGCTGCACCCATCGAAATCACAGCGCTAGTCCGTCTAGTGTAATATTGTCGGAGCGGAGGTGATAAAGGAAGGTGAATGTCACTGTTGGTCCGTGTAAATGCTCACTGACCAACTGTTTATTCCGCTTATAATACTACTAAACCGCTTTAATATATTGAATAATCATCCGTAAAGGTTTGCCAACAAATAATCAAATGATCTAGCTAGATTAGGAAAAGTTAAGTTTTGAAAAGCACTTGCAAATTGCAAAGTATGCATGTACGACTTCCTTTAAAATAAAATTGCATTCCCAAAGTCCAAAATAGTCTATCCATTTGTGGTATTTAACGTAAAATCTCAAAATATAATCTTCTAAAATAAATCCGATAAAGTTGTTAGCAAGCCTTTTACAAGTATGAAGTACATAACTATTAAATGGCCTTTAAGATTTATAAAGGCAGGTGTACTTTGTTTACTTGCGCTTTGAATTGAGGAAACCAGTTTTCTTAGCGAAAAAACACTTTCGTGTATGACAATAACAATGTACCTACAAACAAGCATTTTGTTTTGACTGCTTGCTAATCGACTCTATGAACTAACAATACTATCGAAAGTAAAAGTGCGAGTTTGGAAAATTCCTACCCAAAGAATAATATATATTATCTAAAAACAAAGTAACAAACTATTATGTTTAATTGCAGAAAACCCTTTATAGTAAGATACACCAACAAAACTGTACAATTCATTCATCTAGAATGGAAAATACAATGCAATGCCAATTGCAATTTGAGTATGTACTTATAAGGTTAGTTAAATCAAAACCACTTTGAGTAAATGACAAGCTCCTGAAGGCATTATAGTTTTAAAGTTTTATACTCTTTAGAGTCTTAATGTTTAGATTTTTTGATGGATGAAGTGTCTGCATCTTTAATGTCAAAAGTCACAATTTTCACTACAAAATTTGATTTTAGTACTTAAATATGTTTGTACTTTTAGCAACAACTAGTTATTAATATTTTATGTCAAAGTCAATGGTTGTAGTGGTAAAAGAATAAATTTAGCTTTAGCAGTCAGTCAACTTGAGACAGCGATGCTGCCTGTTCTCTAGTTCATGGGCATTTTACACAAAAAAAAAGTTTTAAGGGTTTCATCAAATTCATTAACAGGTAAGTAATCTCACGATTTTTGTTAGAGATAGTCTTCATTATCTTGAATTCAAAAAATACAACATAAAAACGCTATGCATATACATACCTTAGCTAAAAAAGTCAACACTACCTGAAAAGCTCGGTGCACGCATGCCTTCTGCCTCCTTTCAAGACGAAAGAAAATCGAAAGTGAAATGAAGGAGGATTGAAAAGTGACGTGTAGGGCAAGATCGCTTGACTTTGTTCATGGACGTTGATTGTTGCATCTTCTTGAATGTACCATATATTTGCTTACTTAAAATGACGTAACTACTACTAAATAACTTTTTGTTTTCGCTAAATGAAATTTCCAATTTTACTTAAAATATTTAAATAGGTTTGTTTTATGTATACTATTCACATTAATCAATGATCACTAAATAAATACTTTTTTGTATACAGTAAGCAATTTCCCTAAAATAATCGACGAGTACACGTCTGTTGTAATCTGGAAATCATAAGAAAAATATAAAATAAATCATGATTTAAAAAAATGGAGATGAATAAATTAATGTAAAATTCTCAACTCACCAGTCATTATTCCTTGTTATATTCTTCTATACTTTTCATCACTCTTTCGAAAACCCTTTCATCCCTCAGTTTTTGTCCAATTTTTTTCCACACAGGACTTTTCATGTACCCAACTATATTAGATTCCACAGCCTTCAAGGATCTTCCCCATCCCCAACCGTGCTTAAGTGCTCCGAACGTTCTTCCAACATTGAATGCCAACAACATCAAAGGAAGAATGATGATAAGGGGAATGAAAAGCAGGTATAGTCCAGATTCACGAATAAAGTTAATAATTTTCCCTGGGATTCCAAAAATGCTTCTCAAAATCTGAATAGGGTTAAGGTTTTCAGTTTTGAGGTGTGCAGTATCAAGTTCCACGTTAAGTTGAGGTCCCCAACCGCTACCTCCTTTCATTTGACTTTGACCACTGCTACTTCCCCAGCCACCACTTGACTGTTGTTTCTGAGGTTGCTGATCCTGACCCCATCCTCCAGGACTGGATTGCACTTGTGGTTGCTGCTGCTGTCCCCAACCACCTCCATTGTTACTCTGAGGCTGAGGCTGTTGTTGCTGACCCCATCCACCAGAACTTTGGGGAGCAGGAGCACTGTATGGGATTGCAGGAGGACCGTAACTACTACTATATCCACCGGAAGCTTGTTGTGAATTACTTTGTGCATATCCTCCAGAGTTTTGCTGTTGTTGCTGCTGACCCCATCCACCTGAATTTTGGATGGGTGGTTCGGATCTTACAATATTAGAAAACATCAGCACTACCACTAATGGCACTGAAAGGATAAACACTGCCTTCGTCATCTTGATAGATTAAAAGACACACACCACCTTTTCTTGAATGTTCACGGGAAACACAAAAAAATCAAATTCCCAATTCTTTTTTTTTTCTACTTCCGGTTTTTTTTTCTTGCAAAATATCTTATCTATTTCCTTCTCTTCAAGGCCTTGATGCTGAACCCTCCAAAGTTCTACTGAAGAACGATAGTTGGGTACAAGCGCTATTTCAGGATTTGTTCGGCTTCATTCAATCACGCGGAAGGTTATCACGATAACACGCTAGGGTCCTCCTCTGCAAAATTTCTTTTTCAAAAAATTTATAAACCCAAACTATTGAATTACAACATCTAGCATGGTTACATCTGCCATTTTGACATTTTGCTAGCATTAGCTATATTACACAAAAATGCATGACTTTATAATATTATTATTAATCGTGCATTGTTATTATTGTGGTGGCGGCTGCAAATTTTTGGTTCCTTGCTTGCATATCTTACCAACAATCAACAAACCACCGGTGAACCGGTTTTCCTTTTTTCGCATGTGCTTCTACTATATATGCACATTGAAGTTAAAATTTGACGAGCATCATTTTTATTATGACGATAATAATGATACAATAACAACAATACCTATGAACTTAACCATGATATTTTCCACTTGATTATCAAATAGTGACCGTATACAATAAACATTTGCTAGACAAAATATTACTGTATCCGCACATTGCAGATTGCATGTTTATTAATTGTACGCATATTGCGTGCCTTCTTATCATCTTTGTCTTTACTGATTATGATTATAGTGCAAAACTTTGGCGAAAATATAACACGTAACGTTCAATGTCCCACTGTTGCGTTTATAAGGTCTTAGCATTGTAGGAAAAGTCAGTGGGAAAAGAAAGGATGCAAAAGTCTAGGCAATGCCAAAAAATAGTAATAAACAAGGTGCATCTTCTTTTTTGATGAATTTTATGAAGTATCTTCTTCCCTCAGGTTAATCAGTGATCAGTTGCATTAGACGAGCAGGATGGATGCAAGAAAGATATTATTATGTAGACACGTAAGATTTGATATGATGATGTGCATATAACTATTCTTCTATTTCCTATTATGTATAAAACAGAATTTTCATAAAAATAATGAGTATCTCTCGCTCATCACTCTCGTCATCTTCACCATTGCTCATTTTCCTTTTTTTACCCTTTTTTCTCGAAGGTTAAGAATATGCCTGTGTGTGCAATCATCTTCAACAGTGGTCATGCAAGTTTCATTTTACTTCTCTTTTTTTCTCTCTATTTTACTATTTATCTTTTTTCCCTAAAACATCTTGTAAAATCAGTGGATCTTGTAGAGATATAGGATGTGATAAACATGTATCAACATCTATTCTTGTGCGTAATTATATTATTATTCAAAAAAAAATGTAAATTTTAAATTTGTGGGGAAAATTAATTTTATGTGTGTGTTCGTGTGGCACAGTGACTCACTGTGAGGTGAGTGACGGGTTGGCTAGATAGGTGCAAGCAAAGTTGACTGACTTGTTGATGGTGGTTGACATATGAGGACATTAAACATTAGTTTTCTTAACTCTCCTGGATTTGGAGTGTCACATGTTGTATGGTCTTTTTAAATGAATGTTTTCATAAAAATCTAAATATGTGCATAATTTAACTTGCATAAAATGTCAAGTCGTTACACGGAAACACACGGACCAACTGAAAGTGCAAGCTCATGTAAGAGTTGCAGCGAAAGAATATCTCATTTTACTCACACTCTTTAACCTTTAGCCTAACTGCCCACTGACCATTAAAATATTCTTTGTGCTTTCATTCATGCATTCAGGTGCCTATATGATTTACACAAACATCAAATCGTCAGATACTTAGAGACACGCAAGGAAGTACAGTGGGAGTAACCAAAGGTGGTTGGATTTTAGGAGTGTTCGGTCAACGGTGAGGTTAATTGCAACGATATGCCGACGCGACGACGGCAGGCTACATAATAAAGTAAAACCAAGTGGCCAAATATTTGATTTAATGTTAGCAATGTATACTTCCCGGTTAATTATCAATTGGCAGGTTATAGCAATTAAGAAAACACTTTCAAGTTTTTGCAATTAATATGAATATTCTAGCACTTAATGCCATTTACCGGGATTTTACTAAAGAGTAAGCATATGATTTATGTTGCTTCAAAACTCGCAATTGTACAAATTCGTGTAGATAATTTCACTGTTGTTTGTAATGTGATATAACATGGATTAACAAAGAGAAAGTATTGTTAGATAAGTCTATAAAAAGCTCAACAATGCTTATTATCATTAAGGTCAAACTACTATTGTGCTTCTAAAGTTTTCAAATTTTAAAGGTAAGCGAATGCATGGTTGTGCAAACCTAGTATTCAAATATCCAATAGCTTACCATTTACTATACTTATTTTTCGAGAAAATTTTGACGACCAAACGCGATACATGTATAACATACCTATTACCTTTCTATTGAATGTTGGATATGATCTTTTGAAGAAATTTTTAAGATGTTTTATATCACATCCCTTGTCACGAAGAACACGAGATGCCCGACCAATTGACTTACTGTTTTTGAGCATGACTTTCTTATTGCGTCTTCGCAGTTGGTTAAAATAGATCGTAAATTTTGTTATAACATAAAAATACAACTTGTTATAAAGGTATAAAGAAATAGTAGAATGAAAATAATGTAAACAGACATTTTTTGAGCTGTTACATGAACACAAGCTGAGTCAATGAATGGTCTTTTGATTTGATGGTTATTGCCATGTCGTGATTTTTTGCACATAAGCAAATAAAGTAATCAATTTTCTCCGCAATAAAAGACATAACACTGAGACCAAGATCAGAAGTAACGTAATTTTTTCAGTAATAATAGTATTCTTAATTGTTTAAATGATTGCTATTAGTGTACTGTACTGCCATGGACAAATTAAAGATCAACGAACGGGAGTCGCCAACTTCATAAATTTGATGAGATCAATCCATTACACATTTTGTATATGGTTTTATATGGGTCGAACATAGAATATAGATAGTGTAAACTATTGTAAAGCCAGTTATAAACAAGTTAAATAGCATTCAATTTTGCAAAATAATCAAGCAATGTTTCTATTCATTCATGTATAACATATCTACTACCTTTCGAGTTAAAGTAAGTTAACGAGTTAAATCGATACACCACAACTATCAATGAACAGAAAATGATACCATTAAGAAACCACAAAGTCGGTGAATAGTGTAATATAGTTCGATTCCACACATCAAGACAAAAAATGTAACTGCAAGTGCAAACCTATCACAAAAGCAATGTAATATGCAATTTCCTACATTTTGCTCGTTTTTTGTTATGGGACAATGATCATTGATCATTGGCTTTAGAGTCTTTTAGTCTTTTGATACTTCATAGTTCACTTCCTGCCAAATTATAATTATTCGAAACAAGCACCGAATTTTCAATAAAAAGGAAAACCTATTAAAATAGCTATTAGCAAACTTTATTATTTTTCAGCATTTATTTAACTGAATTTATTCTGACGAAAGAGAATGATCATTAATTTTTATCAAATCTTGTTTTCAATTTGTAACGTAATCGGTTAATAATGGTATGCAAATTATAGGTTATTCTAGTTAAAGTTTAAGATGAGTACAAAAAAATCAGTTCAATGAGTGCATTGTGATGTAACAGCAGTGCATTTCAGTAAGCGGTTGAATCCTTGTGTTGTGGTATTGCATCAAAATTCATTGCAAGTCATTATTGCAATAGATTGTCAAAATTTAAATTGAATGCCACTTTTTTAAAAATCTTCATTATTTGTTGTAGGTGTTTGAAAAAAAACTTTCTCTTATCTTATTATACCATATATATACAGCTTGTTTCATTTTATTTCTACACGGTTTAATAAATTCCGAATCTTACAATAATATTTTTACATAAATCATTCGCGTGCAAACTGCAAAATTTGCAAAAAAAAATTGTGGGGGATTGTAAAATTTAAAAAACACATAATGCACTTTCATTTTTAGCTGACAGAAAAATAATGGCATCTGAGTTTATTCCCAAATTGCATCATTTGCATAACGGCTAGCTATGGTAAAGCGATTTGTTGGTGTCTGTGGGGGTTGCATAAAAGACATTTTATGTATTTCCTAGATGCAATGTTAGAATTTTCACATTTTCAAAACTTTAATCCTATAGTTGATATTGATAGTGTATAGTATAGTATGTAATGTAATATAAAAATCATGTAATCATAGGATCATCAATACTTGATTAAATTCTCATTTATGCTAATCAGCAACGTGACAATGAGAGATATCCACTGCTTAGGTGATGTGATACTCGAGGTGTAAGTACAAAAACAAGTTAAAAATGTCGATAGCCTATCTATCATTTTTTTTTGTAAAAGTGCACCTGGTTAATAGGCAGCTATTACACGACGTCGAGGGGACATCATCCATTGGCTGCAAAGTGGCAGGTTGTACAGTGTAAGGGCATCAAAACAAACACTGCTTAAGCCTTTATAGGTACAAATTAATATTTATAGACAAAAGACATAAATTATACAAGAAGAAGAAAAAAATAATAGCTTAGTAAATGGTTACACATGACAAAGAAATTATGAAAATACTGTTTAAGTTGTTTTCGTCTTTGTTCTTCTATCAATGAAAATTTTTAAGGATTAAAAATTACAAGTGTCGTTTTCAAATAAAGAAAACCTGTCCTGTGCAGAGGCAAATTTTTCCTACACATTTCGTAATAAGAAAATTAATTTCCATAATTGTACAAAATCAATACTATAAAGTGTACCTACATATATGTGTACTAAGTGCCAAGAGATTTTAAACAAAGGAAGTGTTTTCTTGTATATTTTATTAAAAGTATTTATGAAGATGGTCGATGATAATCAAAGAGTAAAAATCAAATTTTCTGACTTGAAAAGCGTCGCCGTGTTTTTGATAACTTATTCGTTTTCCACCCCTTTTGTTGGCTTTCGCGTTAACGTCTACCGCCATCAGTGAAGGATGGTGATTAAAACTCATCAGATGATGATTATACGTTTTTAACAAACTCATCATGATAATAAGATACTTGCTAGATAGTAGATAGGTACACATACATGTATGTTTTTAAAGTTGTAAGAGAAGAAGTGAAAATTGAGAGATTCGTGTTTATTTTCGATTTTCATATTTTAACAAAATTGACGTTTTCAGTAAAACAACCCTCACGAACAGTAGTAATAATTAATTCATTAATTAGCATAAGGCATAATTCAAAAAACATTTAATTGCATTAATCGTGATTAAATAAAAAGTATATTTTTCTTTTAAAAGTCACATTATTTTTGACGGCACAATGTCGCATGCTTCCGAACCAAATTTCCAACTGACTAGATCCAAGTTTTGAATGAGCATATTACAACCTTCTTTGGTGAACTGCAAAATATAGAATTTTTCAAATGTCATTGCCATTTATTGATACTTAAATATAAAGTCACATTGTATTTTACTAACCAAACATTCCGGAAACGAAATTTTCCTTATTGACTTCATTTGAGCAAGAGCAAAGTAAGCAGTTATGTCACTTGGTAAGTAAGATTCCTCTATCATCGCATCCTCGTTCCCAGTTCCATTCAAGTTGTCTCTGTCAACCAAATTGTTAGTGCTATTTGCACAACCGACTGCATTTCCAGTATTAGAGTTCCGGCTCATTAAAAATGCATTGTATTCCATGTGAATTGTCTTCAAATCTGTTTACAAAGTAGCCATATTGATTGTATTTACAGTTTATATATGTGTTCAATTAAATATCTGCATTTAATATTTCTTACATTTAAAATTTCTCAATGAAACGTCATCTTCGAGAAATAACGGATTTTGCATTTTGTCCAGCAGAAAGTTATCCAGCATAAATCCCTCATCCTTTGCTTTCCTCAGCAGTTCCAGATATTTTTGAATTCCAGGAAGATATTCCACAGAGATTCCACTCAAAATTGAATCAATATTCACAATGCCGTCTCCAAAGTACAATTCCAAGTCCTCCAACATTTCCCAGCTTTGCAGTAGCTGTTTTAAATCTTCACTGCTAATGATACTCAAAGTAAGGCTTTTCAACAAAGGAAAATGTTCAGCCAACCCCAAAATTGAGCCTGTCACAATTACTCCGGGTCGGAAATGCAGTTTTGTCAACGAATCTGATAATTTATTTCCACTGAATTGTTTGTCAAACGAGAAAACTTGACAGCAAGTACCAAATAAATTCATCGATTCCAAGTAAGGGAATCTGATATTTGCTCTTAAAGGCATTATTTGTCTTGATGACAATTCACAGTCCAACTTTTTCAGACCAATCATTCTGGGGAATGTCAGCTTACCAAATTTTGATGAGCCTAAAAATCTTCGACAATATAGTTCTCGTAAGTTGATAGATTGTGTTCTCAGGAATGTCTCAAACATGGACGTAGGGACGTCGTGAGCTAAGGCTTCAATTCTAAAACTGTCGAGCTTTAAACGCCCACGTCTTTGCAATGCTAACTCAAGTAAAATTTCTAAATGACTTAATCGTAAATATGCAATATGAAGTTTAGAAAGGAACGAGTATTTTCCACTTGTCGCAAGTGCAATTAAAATATTTTCTACACTTTTGCAATTCTCTAAACCAATCGAAATCCAAATTTCGTGGAGCTTGATGCATTTAACAAATAAATTATCCAAGAAGGATTCTGGGTACAAAAGTTCTTTGGATGCCCACTCCTTGAAATGTATGCCTTCAAGGTATGGCACAATCTGGTTGAACTGAGACTTCTCCATTCCTGGAAACGGAAACAAGACGAGCTTCCTCAAAAATGGAACTTTTTGAGAGAGAAGATTTGGGTAAAAGTCCCCACCAAATGTAGCTGGAAGTTTTGACTTTCCTTTTCGGTTAACCCGGATATCAAGTGTTTTTATATTTTTTCCACATACAATAAAGAAAGCCATTCCCAATTCAGTTTCAAAAGGGAAATCAATTAATTTAAATTCTACAAATGGGGAATCCCCAAACATTTCAAGGCTGTTGGCATATTGCTTTGTAAACGAAGTAATGCGGAAGTTGATGTCATTATTAGCGGAGGTTGAATTAATGTCCACAGGACACTCCTCCACTGTAGGACCCGTTGTTGATCGCTGAAAATATTATATATGTAAAAGTTTTTAAAGAAGGTGTTTATAGTACATACTTAAATCTATGTACATAAATATACACATGTAATTTATGTACTTCTGCATTAAACTGGGAGTACTGAGACGCAGCCAAGAGTCGCAATTCTTCTTCCTCCTCAGCCCCGATTGGACGAAATACAACCCTGCAAAACTTCTTTAATCTTGGAATAATGGCCCTATTCCAGGTGGAATGCACTGACCTCAAGGCCTTGAGGTTCTCTAAATTGAGGTAGCGTACTAACTGATATAACACCTGTAGTAAGAAAAATTAATTCTTTGTTTAAGTTTTAATTCTTTATTATTCACGTAGGTATTCTTTTCTGAAAAATCTTACGGCATCAATCAGCAAAGGATTCCTTTCAAGATAATATCGACGACTTTCAACCGGAAAGAAATCATTTTCAAAATCACTTGAATTCAGAGGATCCATTTTTACTTTGAAACTCTTACGTACTCGTGCTCAAATAGGCACTTTAGACTTATCCATCAAAACTACGAGTAAATATTTAATGAGAAAAGAAGAATTATTAACGATGTGTCAATTTTATGATGTCAAATGTTATAGGACATATAAACAACTTTGGAGTTTGGAACAGCATTTTCCAAAGTTTGAAGTTAGCTAGCTATATATGAAAGTCAAACATCATCATCTGTCATATAGCAACTTTAGCATTATATCCAGAGCTGCGTTTCGGTGGAACTGGAGAAAGTTTGCAACCCGGGGTTTTCCTTATCCTCTATGAACTAGATGTTCCAGTGCATTTCGATCTGGGAACATATTTTGTTCCTATCATAATGAAAGCTGCTGAATACAATACAACATGAAGTAGAAAAATAGCAAAAATGAAATCATTTAATCATATTACATTGACATTCACCATATTATTCACTTTCAGTACAAATTCATTTTTTTACATACAAATACAGATTAAATGAAACGAGTGTACAATGTTTGCAAAACAAGACACAGTCTTGTCCAACAGTTTAACTTAATTTGTTTGCAATTTATTTGGTCATGTCATTTGTCTGGTCATGAAGCTGTGTCATTTATCACGCAATTTGCACTTGGTTTTAATTGAATGAAACGGTCAATTGAATTAGCAATTTAATTTTATAATTCAGATTCAGGCCACCAGAACATACACATTCATTGAACTAATTTATTTCACACTTTATTCGTGCTTTGTAAAGTGTGAACATATTCTGTACGAATAGATTGGATGATTCCTGTCCAAAAATCAGACAATCAACTCTTCTATAAGTCGATATTAACGTTGTTTCCTTCAATGTTAACGTTGTTTCCTATCGTTGTTCATTTCAATTGCGATTGTACTTACACATGCATACATATTCATTTGATAATACAGTTTCATTGGTAAGGATGTGAAAGTATCCGATTTTTAAAACAAAAAAATGGCGAATCGGGGATCAGGTTTTCTTCTTATTGCTATTATTTTGTCAATGATATTTATGATCAGTTACTCTCAGAATGTAGGTCTGGAAAATAGTCAAGAAATGGCATTGTTAACCCCAGAAACGACTCCAGAACCAAGAAGAGCATGCGAGGGAATGAATTCGTGTGATATCATTGATATGTTTGATAGAAAGTGTGTGAACCTGGAAAGGCGAATACGATCATTGGAACAACCAGGTACCAAACAACAACTTCGTTACACCTTGATAGCCAGTTACAAGCTATCTAATGGTATGATTTTATGATGCATAACTTAACTTGGATTCGTTGTCAGTTTGGAAGCTTTCAGGGGACAATTTTCGTTGGTCTGCTTGTGCCGAAGGTCCATGTCGATGCTATCCTGAATCATTTAGCGTAAATTGTTGGAGGCTACAACTAGATGTTATTCCACAACAGCAAACCATACCTGTTGATACTGCAGTTTTGTAAGATCCAATTAATTCATGCATCAAGTGATAAATATTGTTTGGAGAGATAACTTTTCAATGGTCTTTTAGAGATGTTGGTGCAAATATGGTTGATGCTGTGCATAAGCATACTTTTAGAGGTTTAATACGACTCATTCAGCTGTAAGTTATCAGTATATATACTACGTACACAATATTGATTTTAAAAATTACCAATAATCGTTTCGATTTTCCTTTTTATCTGTGTTTAGAGATTTTTCGGATAACCACCTAGATTATCTTCCAGAAACAATTTTTGAAAACTTAGGTAGTAAAATGGGTTAAGTTATTTTTAAATATAAGTTTAAATATAAGCCCATAAGTTTATTTCTTTAATTATATTTTTTAATTGCAGAAAGCTTGAAATATCTAATTCTGCACAGGTAACTAGAATTGAGCAGTAAATCTAAAGAATCTGGTAAAACATGCATTTTAAATCTTGTAATTTATATTTTACACAGAAACCATTTGGATAATGTCAGCTCTACAATTTTTCGCGACTTAAAAAACTTGCAGACTTTGTAATTAATGAGTTTATTAAAATCGCATTTTCATGAAATGATATTCATTTTTTATGTGTTATAGTTTTGTGTAACAGGGACCTCTCGGAAAATCGACTGACAAGATTTTCTGTAAAGATGTGGGACAGCTTGAATTCCTTGCGAAATTTGCAATTAGCTCGAAATAAACTCATTGAATGGGTCAATTTTGACGGTTTAGCTTCTCTGGAAGATTTAGGTGGCGATTAATTCCAAAAAATCTAAACTTCAATTCTAAAATTTAAAAATTGGTTTGACTGTAATTTTATTATTTAGATTTAACAGGGAATCAAATTGAAACTCTAGGAAGTTTCAGAAATCTTCGAAAACTAAAAAGACTAAAATTAGGGGAAAATTCATTGAAAGCAATTGATTCACACACGTTGTTAGGATTAAGAAATGTACAGTCAGTATTTCTGCAGCAGAATAAAATAGATAAACTTTCACCAGACATGTTTATGGATTTGGGCGAAGTGTCTGAAATCGATTTGTCAGATAATTACATTAAAGAGGTTCATACAAATTTAATGCTACTTTATAACTTAGTTAGCAAAGGTGTTTTAGGGTTATTTTAAAAGTAGACTACTTTTAGGTTTTTCCAGAAAATTTCAACGGGCCAAAGTCTCTCAAAAAACTGAATCTGGCTCGAAATGAGCTCACAACAATCACTAATGGAACTTTTGATGCTTTATCGGGATTAGACAGGCATATTTAGACAGAATATTATAAATTTTGAATATTTTTTTAAAAGATTAAGAGTCGTATTTATTGTTGTTTGTTTGTTCTGCTAATTTTTAGACTCTCACTACATGGAAATATTTTGGAAAATTTGGAGCCGTTAGCTTTCCAAGGGCTCAGTAACCTCACATGGCTTCTTTTAGGTAACAACATTTTATCGGAATTGAGTGCAGAGTTATTTCAACCTGTTCCAAATCTAACTAGGCTGTAAGTGAAAACAATCGTTCTGCACGCTCTTTTACAAAAACGGCACACGGTATGCATGTTCGAAAAGAAAGACCATCGAAATATTTACCTGTATTCCTCTACCGAATAGGGAATTGGATTCAAATGATTTGCTTTACATAGCCGATGACACTTTTGAAACGTTTAATAACTTGCAATCTATCAAATTGGGAAAGAATTCTTGGCATTGTGACTGCAACATTTTGTACCTTTCAAAGTAAGCATCAAATACTGTACACGCAAATGTATGCATGGTTTGTATTTTTGATCGAATATCACGTACCTGTACCACTCCTGTTTTTTGTTGCAGTTGGATCAGAGATCATAGCCCAATCGTTTTAGATTACCAACCTAAATGTCGTGGTCCAACTGTTGTTGGAGGCAGACCGCTGCACGAGATGACTTTCTCTGACGTATGTGATGGTGCTTGGCTAAGCATGCAAAGAATACCGTCTAGAGTGCACTGATTCCTCTATTATCATTAAAATGCAGAGTTGCTAAAAAATGAGCTTGAGCTTATATCGAATATTTAGTTGTCAAATATCGAATTACGATTGTTTGTTGTAATAAAAATGACACTATTTACCGTCTTCCATTGATCACTTCGAATGTAACCTTTCTTTTCTAAATCATCATCCTGTATTTTTTTACTTTTATACATTTATATCAGAGGATAAATCAGTCAATAAATTAGACCAGAATTATGTTCTAACCACTTTTCACACGAAAGCTTTTTTACTTTAAGTTTTACACGAGAGCATGACAGAGTGGAATAGTTTTGCTCAGGCAATATTTTTCTTCTCTGAAACCACGGGTCTATGATATTATAGCCTTGAACTCTTCGTGAAGACTTGTTGCATTAACTTAAATACAGCAATCATGAATCGTCACATTAATTTCTTCGCAGTTATCTTGGTTGCTCTCTTTATACAAAAGGTAAGTTTTGTTCAGTATGCGTATATTGTTTATGGTCCAAGTTAATTGATTCGTTTTTTGCGTAAAATTAAAAACTTTTTAGTATGCAATTGGAGTTGAGTTGGGAAAATTACAATGTACTGAAAACGGAATATATCCGGATGACAAGGTATGGGAGGTTCATTAAGCGGATACGGTTTCATTTAAAGCATTTTTGTGCGAATCGTAATTTCTGTGAATATTGTTACAGCTCATAGGAATAGTGATGCAAAAGTGCCAACCTAAACTAGACGATACTCGTGACATTTTGGTAGCGGTAAGTTGTTCATTATGGACTAACACCTAAAAGAATACTAATTCTCAGGTTTATGCATTTTGTTTTACAAAATTTTACTTTGAATTCGCATACATTCCAGTGTGTCACAAAATGTATAATGAAACAAATCAAGGCAATAAAGAAGAATGGGAAACCTAAGAAGACAGAAGCAAAGAAATTAGCGACCATACTGCCTGATGAATATCAAGAAGAAGGGAAAGGAGTGTTTGATGACTGCTATAAAAAATATCAGTCAAAAGTTAAGAAGGAGTCTAAATGTGATTCTTGGGTCCCTTTCTCCAAATGTTTCATTGGATTTGCTGAAAACGTTAGTATATTTTATTTCTTACATTTATACAAAAGTATCCTTAAACTAGTTTAAATATAAAGAATTCGGATGAATTAATATTTAATTTCAGCTGTGTAAGGGAAACAGCAGCAGCAGTACCACTCCGGCTGAAGAATCATAGAGCTTAATGATGTCGTTGGGAAAATAACAAATTATGTATTTAAATATTGAAGAAGTTGTACTTTCTTTAACGAAAAAATATTAACAGACCCCTCGGAAATTTATGATTTGAAGTATGTACATTATGCATTATTTCGAAAACGTGCAACAGATTGGTTCAAATTTATTATACTACGCATCTAACAATAAAATTTAAATTGTCCGTCCAATTTCTCTGGATTCATTGAAATCACGCAATTTGAAATTTACAAAGGTCTTATCATAGCTTGAGCTACACTGCAATTCGTTGATAATATTTGGCCATCGTTGTCGAATGACTATTTTCTAAGAACTATAACCAGCGTTGATGCGCACAATAGGGGCCAGCGAATTTTTTACTAATTTGCTTTCCAACATCCAATACAAATCACTGCGTTCATTGTGAGAACCCAAAGTGTGGATATCATTTGTGTTTTGTGGCTTTCCATTTGATAAATCTTAAAATATTGAGCTGCTAATAAATAAAATCAATCATTTCTAACAAAAAAACTACTGATTTACTCATCATTTATAAGTAACCGAATTACTTTAAAAGTAACAAAAGTTGCGTGTTGCGTGTACAACGTATTTCATCATTACTCTTATGTGTATATGTATATACATTCAACAACTAAGGTCAGCATCGCATCGCCGAGCCACTAAGTTGCTAATTTTTTAGATACAGTTTGAATTTTGAATAGATAAACAAGTGATGCTGAAAAACAAATAACATCAAAGTATCACGCAATTTCGGAACATAAACCTCAAATGCAGCAATATCTATCAAATTATAACCCAATATTTCGGTGATACGACATGACATAACATGCATAATATTAATACTATACTTCTTTACAACAAAAATATGGACAAATCGATGATGACGTGACGTTGGGCGCTGAAAAATATTTACACAGGAAGCTAAAATTCCTTTTTCTGACTTAATACATGAAAAAACAAGTTTCATAAAAGAACCGATGTGTGAACAGTGCCATTTAATAAAAAAATATGATCTCCATTATAAAATTAACATGCAAAATTATTTTTAGGTGATAAAAATGAATGTTGGGAATGATTTTTCTACAAAGTAACAACATAGGTCAAACCAACAGGCTGGGCGTGGTAATAAGAATAAAAATATTGTTTGCAAAATGCTGTATTCAAATCAAATGCAGCACAGGACAACATCTAAAATTCAACAAACTTAGGACCTAACCTGATACTGACCCCTTTGGAAAAACAGAACATTTTCACCAAATGCAGAAACGCCTTGCGTTATGACTACTTTTAAAATTAGTTATTTGTTGAAAATTATTTTAAGTTTTCAACTACTTGATACGATATTTTTAGTTCCGGTACGATATTTTTGAAACATCCAAACTCAAGTAAACTGATTTAACTAACAGATTTTTTTTTTGGCTTTTAAGAATGTTGGCTGTGATGAATTAGGTAAACTCACATGCACGAATGGCGCATGGATCCCAGACGGTAAACTTATCGGTTTCGGACTTTCGTGTCCCTTGCCACTTGATGGAAAGGCCAAATCAAAAGGCAAAACTTGTGTTTGTGCATTTAAGAAAGCGAAACTTTATGACGAAGCCAAAAACACCATAAAAAGGGATAAAATTCCTCAGGTGATATGCGGTGTTTTGACACAAGCTAATCTGAAGAATAACTGTAAGAAGGAAATCGATAAGTGTATGAAAAATGGTAAGGAGTCAGTCAACGATTTAATTTGCAAGTTTGTACACGTAACTGTATCAAGGTAGAATTATTACGTAGCTGAAAGCGAAGCGTCAGCAAGTATTGACTTTAGCATGTTTGTCCGTCTGTCTGTCCGTCCGTCCG
>JAQFZG010000744.1:0-27551 GCA_034695465.1 Entomobrya nicoleti
AAGCAAGGCTGGGTTCTAAGTCTCAAAGATGTGTACAGGGTAGAGAAGCATGGTTAGGTTTTAAGTCTCAAAGCTGTATACAGGGTAAAAAGGCAAGGTTAGGTTTTAAGTCCCAAAGATGTGTACAGGGTAGAGAAGCAAGGTTAGGTCTTAAGTCGCAAAGGTGTGTACAGGGAAGAAAAACAAGTTTTGGTTTTATTCTCATAAGTTTGTACAGGGTAAAAAGCAGGCTTAGGTTTTAAGTCTCAAAGCGTGCCTGTAGAGAAGCAAGGTTAAGTTTTGTCTCAAAGGTGTGTACAGGGTAAAAAGGCAAGGTTAGGTTTTAAGTCTCAAAGGTGTGTACAGAGTAGAGAAGGGTTGGTGGCGAACGGTTGGTTGGAGTTAATTTAACGGGCTCCTTTAAATAATAGTTGGAATGGAATCAACGGGCCGCTTCAAATAATAGTTGGAGTTGAATTATCCGTCACCTTCAAATAATAACTGGAGTTGAATTAACGGGCCACATTCAGTTAACCGCTTGTCGGTGCTAGTTTATATCTATTCTTACATGAGAATACATTGGATAACTGCACATTTGAAAGTTACGAGAAAAAAAGATGCAAAGTCGTTTATTTCAAAGTTTAGGTGAATGTAGTGTTGGACACATCATCAAACTACATATGTGGATGCATTGAACATCTCATCTCAAAAGGAAACAAATAGGTTGCAAGGGTGAAATGAAGTTTAGGTTGGTACTATTTAATGTGGTTATTTTTCCCAACTGATCCTTCCTTGATGAAACTGTTTTCCCCAATGAATACTTTCCCCTTTTTTCATTCCCAAAAATGGAATTTTCTACCTCTGCTTCCTTCCTTCTTCCTCTCGTGTACCATTTCTTTTTTTCTTTCTTTCTTTTTTTGGCACCATACTACCACTACCAACACCACCACACCATTTGCGTACCAACCCCCATTCTAGTTTTGGTTGTAACATAAATAAAATGTAATATATTTTAGTAAAGAAAAGGAAACGTGGAATAAAGCGTGCAGTAGAGCGTAATACTTTCATGAGAGACCAGAAATAAGTGCATAAAGATGCAGTTGCATGACTTGAGTGAATGAATGAATGTGCAACGCGTGTATTACTTTTTGTTGATTCGTTCTTGTCAGTGGAGGAAATGTTTTAAGTCGCAATGGATTTATTGGTTTAGCCATCTGAACGATTCCATAAAAGTGATGGGGATGTGCACTTGAGTACATTAGCAACATTCCAGCTGAGTTCAGCTTGGGGATGTGGTGGCAATGCAGTGGAATGGGGATAACTGTATAAAGTCCATTTCATGTGATTGACAGGAAGCAGCCAAGTTCGACCATTATTGTGTTGTAGATGTAGTCTATATGTGTTTGTGATTCGATAAGACTATATTGTTTGATCATTCAAGGTTCTAGAAAATCTTTGTAATCTTGTAATCTGTTTTGCTTTATAATATTTACTGATAACAAGACAGGAAAGGAAAAGAACCCTCTTGTTTTCTTTGTAGCATTTAAAGCATTTTATAACTTTGTAAATCGTATTTACTAGAGTACCAGTTGAAAATATGCTCCATATCTGTTCTCAAAAATCCCATATATTTTCTTAGCGAATTATTAATGAGCTTTCGGTCATTTAAAATTGGATTACTTCATTAAAGTATAACTGGGAAAAAATTGAAGACACAGGAAAAACTAGTAAACCTGTTTAAAGAGGTTCCATCTGTGACTTTAGTAATAAAAGCAAGACAACATTCTATACATAATAAACTAAAGTTTGCAATAAAATTATTAAATAGGTCCCCTTGTATAAAATAGAATGTGACGGAGAAGGGAAAAGAGGTAGAAAATACGCAAAACAGTATGCATGTAAATCAACAGGACTAGTGAATGAATGGGGTTCCATTTCCATCTACAGCTTTGCTGGTCGAGTAAACTAGTGTAATGCTCCTTGCCAGAATTTGTCCCTTTTTGAAACAACTTTTGTGCATTGATGACAGTGTGTTTTCTCCTTGTGATATTGTAGAGCAAAAATACTTTGTGCTTTGGCTTTAGCTTTGTTTCTCACTCCATGACTTTTTTTTGGAACTCGTGCAAGTTTTATGAGCATTTTTCCATGTGATTTAAGGATGTCTTATTTTATATGGTTCGGAAAAAAGTGGATTTTTGCTTAGTAAAATACGGTAGATAATAAAGTAAGCTTACTCTATCAGTGCCAGTACCACTGCGCTATCGTTAAACATAGTAATACAAAAAACATTATAATAAATATCCCATGCATGAGAGAGAAAAAGAGCCCAAGCCGAGAGAGACACACTAAAAAAACACGAGGCATTGGGACAAAGTCATTGAGTTCATGGTTATGGTCTTGTTGTCAAAGAATGCAACGTGTGAAAATTACTGGTGCTTGTGTGAGGGTATATATGGATTTTAGCATAGGGGTAGCGCCAACGATATTAGCAATTCATTCACATAAATTCGTACATAAAACGCCAGTGTATTTCACACCCCAAACGTTCAAACCATCTTGCTGATAATGTGGCGATAGGATGATTCCCTATTTTCTTCCTTACAAGCATATTATTATGGGGACGGGGACACATTACAAAGTTGTAATTTTTGTGAGCTATAAAACGACACACATTTTATGATCACTACCGTCGTCGTCCCTATCAAAAACGAAAGGAGCAAAGGGATTTGGAAATTGCAATCATAATCTTCAGAAGTAAACATCTGTCTCAAGTATAAAAAGAGATTTGCAAAATAACACGACTATGACAATTAGTCTACATTGCTGAATGTGAGCAAAGAGGGACAAAAATACGAATAGGACAGCTGCAAGGCATATCAAGTTAACGATTTTAATGATAATGTAACGTTTGCTTTGTTCTTTTTAAGGACTTTCAGCAAGTATAATGAGTCATCCTCTTAAATTTATCATTCAAGTTTTGTGGTCTACATTCAAAAGTATTTACGTTGGTTATTCTTATTACTTCATTGGCAATCTTATCACGTACGTATCATCGGAGCATTATACAGAAATAATGCAATGAACAAGCAAGGAAACTATATAAGGAGACAAGAGACAGATATTTTTGATTGTATGAATTTGTTTTAACTGTACTTTACTTGAGGCATCATACAACGTAAAACCTACCTAAATTAAGCACAATTGGAATTTTAATGCAGAGCTACACATAAGTTGAATCGAAAATTACTGTAAGATAAAGATAAATCGTAAAACTATTGAGTGAGTATACATGCTGCATATAATATTTATAGTGAACCCATCTCCATGCATGAGGGTAAGAAATAGCGATGTAAACAATTCGAAATTCCGATCGGTAATATAAAGCCACCCTTGAGCATTTAAAAGTAATAATTGTAAGATGTAACAATGTAGTGGATATATTGTAAAGGAGGAATAACATTCATTCTCTTACTTTTTAGTATACAATTTAAAAAAATCAGGGAAGTGTAAGAGGTTTGATTAAGAGGGAGTTGGGGATGCTTCTTCAGTATACAAATGGATATGAAGATGAGCTTCTGGTATGGTTGTTGATATTGCCTCTGGTTGTGAATTGAAAGGGAAGAAGAAGAACTGAGGATGCACTCTTTTACTTACATTACTGAATTAGGAATGATGATCCAAGTGGAAGAATCTAGTTTCCTGTTTTTGAATGGTAAAAAAGAGTCTAGTGTAGTGTGGTACTTTTTCCTTTTCCTTTACAATTTCACCACCCTCAACAAGAAAACATTGTGCGTGTACTTACATAAAACTAATATACTAAATAACATGGCTGGTGTTTTTGTACAGTGTGAAGACATCCAATTAGGCAATGCATAATGGGGACCCGGGTTTTGTTCGTGAACATAGAAATTTCCCAAAGAAACTCATGAGTTAACCGGGTTCCCGGAGCTAACATTACCGTATATGGCAGTCAGTGGAAAAAAAAAATTTGTTTTTTATTTTCATTTTTCCTCTAGAATTTCGTTACATGGTGATATATACAAAAACAGAAAATAACGTATTAAAAAAAGTACCGGGTAGCTCATCGAGCTTATCGAGCCTGGTTGCATAGATAACTCATGAGTAGCTCGCTGAGTTTGTGATCGTATTTCAACCTCTACATCCAATTTCAAAGTTTTTGATCGAAGAAAATAAGGAAACTGACACTGTACGAAGATTAATGACCCTTCTTTTATGTAACCAAACTCAAGTATCATCATTATTTTTATACGCACTCAAGATTGGTTTTATTGATAAATCCACTCGCTTTTTGTATGCATGAATACAAAAGTAAAAGATACTAAATATGCTTACTTACGTATGCATGCATGCATTCACGCAGAGAAAATTGAAGTGAGAAGATTCAGGATGAGGAAAACAGAAGTTGTATCCCATATCATCACCTTCCTTAACACAATTGAAATTCAAACAGTATCAGTCTGGGTGTTATGTTTATTTCGGACCATTTTGTCCGAGATGGGGGGTACTTTTCATTGTTGTTTAGAAGTTTATTTCATTTTATTAAGAAAAGCTTTCACATGATAACAATTGTTTTTACATTTATGTACTATCCACATCTATCTATTTATACGAATTCAGTTTTGAGTGTAAAATGTTATTGATTCAAATGTTTCTTTACACTACTTTATAATACTTTGTATTTTCGAAAAAATATATGCGGCGAACACTACTAGATGCATTACTGAATTTACTTTCTCCCAAATTTTACTTTGAACTTATTTCTCATTAAAAGTACGGTGAAATTTGACAAAAAATGAACTTGGTTAGATCTTACTTCATAACTAACTACTCCAATCAAATGTTACGGAAGCCAGCAACACTAAATAACAAAACTTTTTTTTAAACGGACTTCTTGAATAGAATTTAATGAAGTCAGTTTCAAGTATAACCATGCGGTATAATGTACACAATATATTATTTTGCAGTAGCGACCATGATTTGTAAAAAGTTGATTGTTTGCATTATTATCATTCATTAATTGTAAATCCAAGTGGCTGTCTAATGATGAAGTACACAGACAACAGTATCAATAGAACTGTATACCACATACATAATTGAATAGACTTAACTAAAAGACAAAACACAAGTGTATCGTTTAAAAGAGAGAATTGTACATTCCTTTGCAAAAGCAGAGTTATCACTTCTTATTAATCTTGATGCGTAAGTTTTGTATAATATTCCATCTTCAATCTTGTCGTTTGTTTGTCAGTTCTATTTAATGAAGCCGCGTAAGACATATACCCATATGAAGTGCGAACAAGTTTGGTTAATTAATCATTGTTATGCCACTTGTGTTAGCAGAACAAGTGCACATTCATCTTTCCATCTTCTCATCGTCATCCAGCCAAGCTCTCTTCTTTTTGCTCGTGTACTTTTAATTCTAATTCACTGTGAAAAGCTTTTCCATTATCATTATACCAGATAGCTACATTTGAAAATCACGATCACGAAAGAAGACTGCGAGGATGATGAACAAACAATTCGTACCACACTCATATTTTTAATGCTTTAGTAGAGTAGCTAGTAGGCAATAAGCAAGCTTTGTAAAGTGTGAGAAGTCATTTTGGAAGAACGCCATAACCCAAGTGCATATTACATTCTTCGTATACCCTTCGGCAAAAGAAACTCTAAAACAGTCAAAATTAACATGACAAGACAAGAAAGGCATGCATGATAGATCAATTGTATTATTATGCTTGTAACAAAACCCGAAAAGATTTACAGGGTTCTCTTTCTCTTTGTTTGCAGACTCTTCAATGCTACCGTATCTTCATTCAAGCCGTCATTTCTCTCGTCGTCTAAATCGATAAGGTAAAGTCGCCGTCGGAAGAAGACGAAGAAGAATCACGAAAATTGCTTCAAAAGAGACGACCAAGAAGGAAGTGTATTTAATCCCTGAAATAACAATGTATTTCTAAAAGAAAACGACGCTGCTGGAAATGTTATTGTTGGATTGAAGAAGCAAAAGTTATCTAAAAAACAGGTCGACGACTGTTATCAACCCCAAGTTATATAATCAGTAAACCATAAAAACGGAGGAGTAAAGTGTGTCTACTTTATTCAAATACACACTCTTCTTGGAGAGTGTTAAATTGTACGATGGCTCGTTCCAAGAAGGAAGAAGGTACGGGCAATCGATCATGTAAACTAATCCGGACAGGAAACAAGAGTGTACTACTCCAACACAACCAACGGAGATCAAGTTGCTTGACCTCCAAATTCAGCTGGATTCCACTGACGATGATGTACTCCTTGTATACTATACTTCTCTTCTGCATCTGCCTTGTGGAGAATGTTGGAGCACTTGACACTTGTAAGTGACTCTCATTAATATCCGATGGGGAGTTGATCTATGTTTTTGTGGTTAAAAGGCTAAAACTATTACTGTGCTATTTAAAACAAATACTTGGCTTGTTGCGTTTCCTTATCCTTATCCGCTACACTGTGAGTGTCGATATCGCTACAGTTGATATACACGATCATTTTAAAAAGGAAACTAGTAGTGTGTCAGTCAATCGCATGTTTTTATATGTTCACGGAATTAATATATGCGAAATAGAAACATTAACTTGCTCTACTTCTGGCATGGCATCATCATAAATGCCACAAGTATATGTGTTGTCCATTAATATCAAACATGTGTATATAATGGTCTTATTTTTTTTCCTGACAGCACTTTGCACAAGTCCATTAGGAATGGAATCAGGAGACATTCCAGACGCCGATTTGACAGCATCTAGCTCGTTTGAGCATGGAAATGTAGGACCTCAGAATGGAAGGTAAGAGTACTCGAATTGATGCTTTATGGATATTATGAGAAGCTATTTCAGCGTAATCATAATCGTGTTTCCCTCATGTCATGTAATAGCATAATGGTTTAATGCGGTAATGCAATATAGATTAGAAGAGCACAACAACATTATCATTTTCTGTAAGTTAGACTATAACATAAAATAAATAGGTCTATTGAGATGTACCCAGAGTACACATACGTAAGACATAAATTTTTAGGCTCTCAGACACACCACGGATCAGTTGCCCGAGTGTCTGATAAAACCTGAAAAGCTCGAAGTGTGTCATATAGATTTCACTCCACTCCGCTGAAAAACGTGGTGCCTTAAACCACAATTGATGCCATATTACTGCCACTCTCTTGACATTCGTCCGTCTGCTCATTCCACATCATCCTATGTTCAGCACAGCATCATATCAAAAGTCGTTTCCTTGTGTGTTGGAAACAGCGTGAAAAAGTGGAGTAATGTATTATACCACCACTACCACCACCACCATAATAACATTACGCCAAGGAAAGGCAGCATGCTGCCGTTGAGTCCGTAGGAATGAACCCAACTAAATTGAAATCCAATACGCTTTAAACCAAACATGAGAGAAACCAGATGGACATGTTCGACAAATAGATTTAAACAAGCTTGGATCGGCGCTGTCCGGACAGCAGTACGCCGCGGACGAGATCAAAATAAGTCAAATGTAGCCGATTTTCTCATAAACAATACACAGCAGTCAGCCAGCTCATAGAAAAAGAAAAAAGTGGCTATGTTAAAAAAACGTTGTTTGGCGTGTATTTGCTGGTTGGTACTGGGGAGTCGACTCGTCTTAAACCAAGCTTGGATTTAAATACAGAACACATTAAGGCTCTTTAGCAAGCAGCAACATCATCATATTAGCGAAACCAGTACAGAATATCAAAGGCTTCCACAGTTTCAAATTATATACCCTGATCTGCTGCGTATCCAACAAAACAAAACAAGAAGGGAACCGGAGACATATGTTTACACAAATTCATGTAATATCCAAAACGCAACTTGTGTCAAATTCCCTTGACTTTTCTGTCTCTCTTGTTTTGTGGCACTGGCACACATATAAAATGTCTGAAACCTCATAGTCATTTCATATCACTACTTCTGTTGATATTGTTTCAAGTTTCTTTTTCTTTTTTCAAAATGCTACCATTACAAAGTGAGGGTGTCCTGCCGTTTATATTCGACACAACAGACGCTAACGCTATGGCTTAATCATTTAAGCATATTAATAGCTGAACCATACTGGAATACCATCAACCAGAACCACCACAACATAAATTTTTGATATCTGCTAGAATATTTTATCATACTCTATTCACAGCCAGTACAATATGGTTGCGGTTGGGTGGTGGTAGGGGTAGGTAATACATCAAAATATTGACGATTATATCCTTAAAATTTTCATGTGTTTAGATATTATATTAAGAATGATTATCAACAACAACACAACATGTAAAAGGGCTTGCATATTACTCTCCGTTTCAAACATTAATTAATTTGGGTAATTAGACACGTGACTGCGACACATTTTCTCGTCAGCCGGGTGAGGATAATGAGCGACTTGAAAGATGAGACCGAAGCCATTTGTTATGTGTTCCGCTACATATTTCAAAAATGCGATAGACATACCGCACCGACATGTCACGGGAGCTACCACCACCGACAAACAAAATACAAAATACGGAGTGAAACAAAACTAAACACTCTCAATTTTGAAACTGGTATGGTGTAACGTTATGCAATGCAGAGAGCTGAATATGGCATCAGTCTCATCTCATTCCTTTCTAGATGAACTGAACTCAGGGTTAACTTTCCCATTACAACAAAATGAGGAAGGGGTGCATTTATTTGCAGTCGAACATGAAACATAGTAGAAAACAATACAAATTTGGAAACTTTTTTTGAGCTAAATAGAAACTCACCGGTTGGTGAGGTTGTTACGTTGGGCTTATGTTTGTTGAATATAAACATATGCAAAAAATCTCATTAGGTGAACAAAATTTATAAGTCAGGAAAGTTGGAACTGTGGAAAGTAAATATCATTAAGATTCTTTCAAACTTTGGTGAATGAAAGAATGAAAGTACAAAGTACATCGTATGAAATGAATGCATTCACAAGATGATGGTGATAAAGAAAAAGGTGCATTCATGATTTAAGTTTTCTCATCATCATCGTATTGAAAAATAACGATATTTATTCCAAAAGCAATAATTGAATGCAGAAAAAGTTTTGGCGTTTTGTTTTATGTTCTTAGAAAAGGCAATGAAAAACCTGTATAGTTGCATATGAAAAAGATAGAAAGAGAGCATTAAAGTTTTTTTTAAAGATGGGTAATATCGGTAAAACAGATACAATTTGAAAATGGAGCTCTCTTTTCAAAGTTAGCCGGTTACCCGATAATTTTATCTTTACCTTGTTTTGAATGTAAGATGCTTATGTAAAATAACAAGGATTTTTGTTACACAGCTTTCTGTGTTTATTCACTCCGATAATAAGTTAGACAAGAAATATTTTGAGCTTCACTGTTTTTGGTTCCCTATGGATTATTCATGTTTGTTCGGATGAGATGAATTTCATATACGCATGACTTTTTTTCGTGTAAACTAATGAAATCTTCGGTTCATCCCTTGCGTAAATTTGAGGAAAGAGTTTATGATTTTTATTTCTCAGTTCTTCCTTTGGGGGTGGTGTGGAGTGTAATATATACTCACACTTTTCATGAATGTTATATGGTGTGGTGTGCAAGAGAGAGAGAGAGTTTAATATTGCCGGCGCCTCTGCTGACTTTGTAAGGATGTACGATAACCCTTTTTCTTAAGATTTAGGTGAGGGGGATACACCCATATTGTTATTATTAAAAACACAACAAAGGCACCTACAGGAACCTACCTCATCTCTTCCTTTTCAAAGTAAAATATCTTGACATTTTCCGCAGTGGTCCTGGTGTTCTGACTCGGCAGGGAGTCTAAGAAAAAAACTTGTAAATACCCTAATATAAAACGAGTTTTCCAGTCAAAAAATAAATTAACAATTATTAATGCTCTAAAGAAATTTCTTTCAACAACTATTTAAAAAGTTCTCTCCTTTTGAAATATTTTAAAAATATTTAAATAGGATTGCGTTCCTGTCATAAATGCTTTCATCATGGTTTATGTACATACATGGGTTTAATATCTTCTAAACATTAAAAAAATATATTCTATTATTCGTTTTAAAGACTGAAACATGGTTTGTAGGGGTTAATGATAGCGTAGACTTTGAATCTGAAGTCAGTTTTTAAATTTAAAGTACTATGTCGTCAGAAACGATGTGGGAAACGTTATATCTTCGATTTTTAAAGTGTAACTCGGGGTAAAGGGGAAATTGATAGCGTAGATTTTGAATTTGAGCTAAATTAATGATTTTTTTACAGAGTGAGGATTGAGAGACAAGGAGGTGCTTGGTGCGCCAAAAATCAAATAACATCTGATGCCGTGGAATTCTTAGAGGTTTGTACATTTATACTTAATTAATTAAAACTAATTATTTTTTTCTCAAAAAGCAAGGGGGGAAGGAAGGGAGTGAAAGCAAGCATTTTCATGCAAAACTTTTATTTTCTGTTTGCCATTCACAGATTGAGCTCCATTCTGTACACGTCATTACCGCAGTCGAGACCCAAGGCCGATTTGGCAACGGTCATGGCCAAGAATACGCGGAAGCATTTGTGCTATCATACTGGAGACCGGAACTAAGTAAATGGGTTCGCTACAGAGATATCACAGGGAACGAGGTAATTACACGCATTTCTCTAAATTAATTCATAAAATGAACTTTACTTAATCGCTGAAATTGGTGGCACTGTCCTCTTATCAGTTTAGTACTCTTTTCTCAGCTTTCCTTTTCTAACGGGCACACTTGCCAAAAAGTATTATGATCATGTCGGTACTCTCGCCTTGCCTAATAATTTAATCAATAATTTTGCAAACGATGAAATCATTTTGTATGTCGGAATAAACGTAACGTAAATTTTATTCTTATAACATTCTAGATCATCAAAGGAAATATCAATACTTACTTGGCTGCCAAAAGAGAGCTGAACCCGCCTATTATTGCATCGAAAATACGGGTCCTTCCCTACTCGTACCATCGACGAACGGTTTGCATGCGAGTGGAAATTTATGGTTGTCAGTTGCGAGGTTAGTAGTAGAAGTCGTAATGATATCGTATAAAACTGTTATTTTAACATTATCTGTAAATGTACACACATGTAGTTATAAATCTTATATATACTTCCTTTTTACCATTTTATTTTTTTGCACCATGCCCTTAATTTACCATAATTCTCATTCTTATTATGGTACATCCGTGTGTAGCCTCCTTAAATATCTGTTAACTGCTTGACATCATCTTATTGATTAATGTGACAGAATTGATCGTAAATTTATCATAGATTACATATCATAATACTTGTAATGTGTATAATCTTCCGAACGTTATACTATCATTATCCTTTATTTTTATGAGATATATAATATGCTTGTATCATCATGACGGTATATTTTGGCAAACACACGTCATGCTAAATATTCGGTGAAAGCAAACAACTAGAAAAATGCCGGATCATTGTTCCCTCATCAATTTCTCATACTCCAGTGCTGTTCAACATGCATAGTTTTTTTTTATTAGCAGCTCTTTTTTCAAAGCAAGTGTTGTATAATCTACTGTATTAAAACTCATGTTTTTTCTTCAAATATCGTTGTTGGATCATTTGCCACCGAATTCCTAACGAACGCGTTTCATAATGCACAATATTAAGTGGCGTCTAGGGAGGAAAACCCCTCAAAGTTTGGAACATTAGTCTATCCAGTGACAGAAAAAAATAATAGTATGCACATGTGGTGTTCGATATACAGCTTGTTGTGTGTCGTTTCTCTGTTAATGTAATGAAGTAATGAAGAAGAAGCATCTTGTATTTTTTTTCTCTCTCGTGAATGTACTTCTCTATGCGAGAGTCGTTTGTCATGCCATTTCATAAACTTGTAAAAAAGCGCAACATTCCAGCGAAACAACCAGCCTTCTTGACTTTTTTATTTACTTCATCCTTTAAGTTTGTTGATGCGAGGATACTGGTGCAAAAACGATGAAGCTGCACATTTTTTTTACCCTTTTCTGTTTTTCCTCCTTGTTTGCTTGTGTGTGATGATAGCTTGAACGGCACCAGCACTAAAGACAGACGTACCCGGGAACATGCTTTTTTCCAGTGATACTTGCAAGTGCAGAAGAGACGCGTAGCGCACAAACATGAGTAATCTTTTGGGTTTGGCAAGATTCCCCAAAAATATAAGGGCAATGTCAGTGCTGTATAGAAAATAAGCGAAGCGTAGCACATAAGGAGAAAAGAATGATCACAGTTCACGCCTCTGTGGAGTGTATATAACACACAACACCACTTAAGTAACATCACTACTAAAAGGAAGACAAGGCTGAACTGAAAATAAGAGGTTGGTAGAATGATGCGATTTTGTGTGCCACACAGTGATAAAGCACACTTATTAGTAAAGTCATAATGTGTCACGGACATTATTACGATCTGCTTTGTCATTGTCTTTTGGTACTCTTTACCTTTCCTCTTTTAGCGCAACGAGGTGATATTTTTGTGTGTATGAATAAATGTATGTATATGAACAAGATGCCGTTTTTCCTACACGACTTATTTACGGTGGTGGGTAAAGTGTGAAGGAAAAATAATAGCCAGTCATCTTTTTACGTTTAACCAGCCAACCGATATTATGATCATCATCATCATGCGTTACTTTGCCATGTACCCGTGTTTTCCAGATAATGAGACTTTCTTCAATAAAAATATTATTGCACGCAGGCAGGCATATGTGACATGTCGTTGTTGTACTGGGAAAATACATGAAAAAGCTATGTGTAGAGAGAGACATGCTTCACACTTTTCCTTGTGACTCTTATTTTCAGTAGAATACTACAAGAAATAATAACATTGAAAAAACGACGATGGTAGTGGCTGTTGATGGAGAAAAAATAGTGAAAATAATGATGCATTTTGTTTTGGTCATTCCTGTCACGATCCTTTTGCTTTTCGACGGTGGAAATTGGTTTCGCTTTTTGAAGCAAATTATATTGGCTATATCTAATAGAACATAAGGAACAGGATCATGTTCTCAAGTTTTCTTTTTTATTAATCTTATACATCCTTTTATACTCATTCTTCCACCGCAAAATTGTGCGATTCTCATGGACAAGTGAAAAAGAAATATATCATGTGAATGTGAACCTTGTTGACCACCATGTCATTATCTTCATCTTTCTATTCCATGTAATATGCAATGGAAATAAAACGTGGAAAGACATCATTTTATTGCAGAGAAAAACAAGGCTCTTTCTTTGAGCTTATCCATGTGTAAAGGAAAACCACCCACGCATGTATTCTGCCATTCATTCTTGCCATTCTCCGTACAAGAGGAGAAACACTAGTGCAAATGGTAGAGTTTAGAGTGTATGATTTGCTTCGGGATGATTCTTAGTTAGCCGTGTTTACGACAACAACCATAACCACAATGAGAGACGATTGTGATAATAAACACCGCGTCATATCATACCACCACCACCTTAATATAAAGACAAATATGTATCATGTTGTGATGTTCGAAATCCTCAGGTTTTAACTTAGGTAAAGACCACTTATCATTGTCAAGTAGGAAGACACACAGGGAAGAGGTTTGACATTTTCACTTGCTTGTTATATGCTTTGTGTGTGCTTGACTGATTTTAATTAGCCACTGGGAGGACATTCACGTCACACTAGACGCTGTGAAACTTCGCTTCCTCACCAAAGGGAATCTTTGATGCGTGAGAAGCTAATCCACAAATGCTTGTTTGTGTAAAAAGAAGTATCATATCATCTATGAAGATAATGGTCTATTGATAATGCATAAATATTATATCGACAACCCCACCAATTTTGGTAATGAACTTCTGCTTCTTATGATGAGTATTATTCTTTTGATAAATATTGGCAGGATAATATATCGATATTATTGCTGTTCCATTTTCGTCTTCGATGTCAAGTAAAGGAAACAAAACAAGGCGGTTGAAGACGGGTGTTATAAAAATAATGCTAATGTTTGTACATGTGTGTAATAATAATATAATATTATTTTATGATAGTTAGTATAGTATTTGTACACATTATCCTTTTCTGTTTAAGCATGTCTGCTTTTGTATATTTAGACGGTGTGATTGACAAAATGTTTATTAACATGAAATACCTTATTGTATGTACGTTTCATAGGTGGTCTTCTCTCGTACAGCATGGAACAAGGGGGTAAGCGTGGCGAAAATTGGTCTTTTAACGATAATACTTATGATGGGATCTGGGAAGGTAATTACTTGACCAAAGGGCTGGGTACACTATTTGATGGACGTGAGGGGCCGTCCGATTTTAAAGATGATTACTACGGTCATGAACGTGGTAAGTAAAAGCATTCAGCAGCTTATGAGTATATGATGATATTTGTATTAATTTTATCGTTTTACAAAACAGCTCTGATATTAGCCGTTTGCTTTAAAGTATTCTATAACTGCTTACTTATTTATACACACTTTCATATACAAAGTCATGTAATAGAATTCATATATGATATTTGTAATTTCAATGATGTAGAGGAAATTTTCAATTTTTATTCATTGTCAGAGATCAGACTAGTTAACAATGCTTTTTGACTTTTAAATGTAAACATTTGAACTGAGCACATCAGCATCAGTTATCTGACAGTAAATTAAAATTTAAATGTTTTAATGAAATCCAGTGATACACTCTGTGTTCTACCCTTTTTATAAAAGTATAATAAAAAAATCGTTCCACGAGTGGAGTGGAGATATGATTATTTGTATTGTCGTAAATTATGGGTCAAATACGAAGCATTCTAACCATGTCTTATCTTTTTTTTCTCAGAAGCTTTAAAGCAAACACAAATGTTTTTAAAGTTTCATTTCTTACATCAACATACAAAACACGACAATCTCTATAATACGTATATGAGATGATATGAGGGTGAAAACGCAGCTGTTTATCCTCTGCCTTTAGACTTGGGAAATTTATTAAATATTATTTGAACTTGGAATGCATGCTGCATGTGTGAAATATAATTATAATCATGATTCATGGTGCAAGAGCTCAAATTTCAGATGTCCACGAATAAAAAAACAAAATTTTTGCCATATAAGTAACGAACAACTCAAGTCACCAGTGATTTGATTTGATACGACGATCATTTCATGTTCATGGCTGTACTACGAATAAACAATAACATAAAAACATAGGTTCTGGTCAGGATAGCTATATAGCAAGTAGGAAGGAAGGAAAGGGTTGAAAAGCATAGTACTTACCCTGTCATGTCACAAAAATATTAAATTGTTCTTTGATTTTTTTCGTGTACATTATATAAGTTGCGTACGCGGCGATGATGTGCTGAGAATAGAAAAGTAATCTCGAATTCTACATTTGTATTTTCACTGTCTATTTGTTGTTTGCATGGCTAATCTTAGAGAAGTGCTATTTATCACGTTCTTTATCAGACAGGAATGTTTTATATGGTTGCTTTTATAATATTATTATTTCCATTTAAGTGTTTCTTTATCTTCACATTGCATTCTGCATGTTATAAAAAGAACCGTCTCTGAATGTTCATGTGCGATGGTGTGGTGTAGAGATGTTCTAGCAGGAGGAGGTTAATAGTGTTTGTCTATATATTTTGATTGGAATTCACACCACATTATTTCCTTAAGCGTTTTTAATACATGTGTAATAATTGTACCATCATGAGTTTTCATTTGTCTTGCTTGATTTTCTTTTTTTGTAGGCAAAGGGTGGGTCGGCTGGAAAAACGACACAAGAAACTCCACGAGTCCCGTTCAAATCCTTTTCAAGTTCGACTCTGTCCGTGAATTTAGCTCTGTTCGTATTCACACGTCGAATCAATTTACCAAGGAGGTTCAGGTGAGAATTGAGTACCAAAAGAAAATAATTATTATAATTTCTCTCCACTCTTCAACTGCTTCTTTGTGATAATGCTAGCAATAATATTCACTATTTTCTTCTCGATGTCTATGTTTGATGTTTAAAAGGCAGTTCCTCGATGGTTTGTACAATCCTACCTTTTTATAGCGTACTTGATGAAAAGCTAAATATATATTTTTTGTCGTTCCTTGGCACGCAGCGCCAATATTATTCCCTTCATCATAGTCATAAGTCATAACAAGCTGGCATGTCTAATTTCTTTATGAGCATGGAAAGCAGTGAAGCATGGACAGCTCAGAGTTGTGTCAGGTCTGCCCTTTGTATCGTAAAACAAATGATTCATTTCTAAAAGACTGCTCATTACTGTTTTCTTTGCAATTTTAACTACTCCAAATCATCCTCCCATTTTTTGTCTTTGACAAGCTTAACTTGATGAGCTTGAGTGTTGTTTAAAGAGAGTGTATGGACACATCATAACATATAATATTATATTGGCCACATCCAACATCACACTAATTACAGTGAAAAGTATACGGGCAACTTTTAATGGCAATAATTTAGCAGAACCAACAAACAAGGCAAGCCAGAAGGAAATTAAAAATGACATGCAATAGCAAACCAAAGAAACAACATCGTTCTGTCACACACAATGAAAAATAATAATGAATGTCGAAAAGTTCGACGTGTATATCGTGTAGTATATGGTTATGTTATGACAAGCGAAAATAGTAACAAGACAGGCAGGCAAAAGTATGCATGAAGGAGAGAAGAAAGAAGGAATAACATGAATGGTGAATGTTACAATAGATTTCGTGTTAAGGATGATCCACCTCCTCCGAACACTACTTGTTCTACACAACTAAGCTGTTGTGTTGCATGCCAAACACTTAAAAGTGAAGTTTAAAGGATAATGATATGCTAGAAACTTCAATAAAGAAGAAACACGAGCAAAAAAACAAATAGAATTATGTACTTCAGAACTGCAACAAAAAAAGAAGATTCGCTAAAGAAGAACATGAAGAAAGATGTTTTCCTGGCTACTCTACACTACGCATTTGCTTTTCTTTTCTTTTTTTCGTCGAGACTTGTCTACTTTATTCTGTGTGTTTGGCTTGAAAAGTTTTATGTAGTTTTTCCATCAAACTGAGGGAATTTTAATGACGGGAGACGCATTTACGACTATGTCGTAAAATGAAAGCTGCTGCTGCACATTGTCTAAGAATGTTCAAAGTGTAAAATGAGAAATATGCAAGGAGAGAAGACACACAAACAGAAGGTTAAACTAGTAAGAAAATTATGACTTTCACAGAAAAAAGTGGATGTTGTGTCCTCTGCGTAATATTATGCTATGATGCGTTTGATGAGCAAGATGAAGATCATCATTATTCTTTTAAAAGTTATAGGGAAGGTTTTGTGTGCGTAACCAGAAGACTAGACAGGAGAACAACACTGTTCGCTGCTCCTATCGTGTTTCGAGTTTTCTTTATGTCATCTTAAAATTCGTAATCTTAGTGATTTCCCTTTCCATTATGCATACAACATTTAATATGAAACCTCAAGTTAAGCAAATAGCAAGTATATATTCGATGCATTTTAAGATGTTGGACTTGAAAAAAGTATACTGCATTAAATATTTCTTGTGAAATAAACTACGTAACTTATACTTCTTTACATCGATGCTCATTACAAATACACATATAAAAATTATTTTGATGCGTTCATGTGAAAAGTTCAAGCATTTTTCTTTTCCTTGGGCAAAACTGCATTATAAACTTTTACAGAACAACGTATTATACAATAATTTTTGACATAAACACTTTGGTGGTAAATTTAATAAGATAAAGAGAAGGATGGAGATGCGAAGAGCAAATAAACTTTTAGAAAAAGATAATGGTCAGTCATAAAAGTGTTGAATTAAAAGTTCCATAATTTTTGTGAACTGCAAGCTGTAAGATAACTATTTATCCAGAGGGTCGTCCTACATGCAAATTGTCTTACGAAGTACATGCAAATCAGCTTTTGTCGATGCGACGTGTAGTTAGTCTTGGGTAGCAAGATCAAACTAATTAGATAAATAAACGACACAAAAAATTGTAAACTGTATACTGCTTATTATATAATAGTGCAGTAGTTCTTCTATTTTAAAAGCTAGTGTACGCCTGGAATTTTACTTGTAAGTTCAGTGCAATCCATTGCATTGCTAGCACAGAGGGAACTTAGCCCACCACACAAGACAAAAATGTCAAATGAAAAAACGTAAACTGAAATGAAAATCGGGAAATTCGAAGAAATGCCAGGTTTGTCGAGAAAAGGGCTAACGTGAACGTGGCCACTCTCTGATTCTTGCTACGAACTCATTCATAATTAAATTTCACATTTGTTTGACGCATCTTCCTAACCAACACCAGTAAGAAAATACACATATTCTTAAGAAAGCCTTCTAAAGCAAGTTACTTTATATTTATCTTGAACAGTCAGGCAACTAAATATCCATTTTCTAGACAAGAACATACACAGAAAACAAATGGTCTTCCATGCTATACTGTCACATTACATTACACTATACACACACACATACACCAGCCGAGTCTAAATAAATATTTACTAAGTTGGTTACACAGCACAATAAAATCCGCATAAATGTCACTATTTCGATATTTTTACGAGCTTGCTTTGGCCAAACTTTGTTGTTCCCCTTGATTTTATTACGCTTATCTTTCCCCATACCAGCGAATTCACAAGTTGTAACTCTTCAAGTCGTTCGTTGTGGCCAGCAAACTACTTCTTTACCCATGACTCATAACTGACATTAGATGAGGGCAAATATGCTAGAAAAGTAAAATGTTTCTTGTGCCATTATAAAACAATAAAAGTTTCCTACATTAGTACTACGTGTTATTACAAATAATTGAGATTTTTAGGAATTTGAAAATTCAAATCATTACGACATAAATCATGCGATATTTTTCTTGAAAGTGGAGAACCAGTTTATGAGAGTTGTAAACCCTATTAATTTTATGTGTTTTCTTTGCTAAATCAAAGATATTTTCCGAAGCGAGGATTTACTTCAGCATTGGAGGGAAACACTATCACAGGGATCCAGTTGTGTATAAACACAAGGAAGACTGCATATTCGAGGATCCAGCATACATTCCAATAAGAATCCCTCAGCGTGTTGGACAATATGTAAAAATTGAGTTATTTTGGGCTACAAAGTGGATCCTCATAAGTGAAGTCACTTTTGATTCCCGTAAGTGCAAATTAAATGAATGAGATTAAAAAATCACGAAGGAGTTGGGGTGAAGTGAACATTTCCTTAATCTACTTAATGTTCAATTTGCCCACGTTCTTGTACTTTTTTTCCCCATTTAAAAATCTTATAACAAGTTCACTGACCGTCAACGTTTATTTTTCCAATATATATTTTTCCGCTTCCAAAAGAACCGGCAATGGGTAATTTCACGGAGGAAGTCATACAAGCACAACAGCAGCCAACATTATTAGCAACCGCAACTCCCATTGAGGATGTGCCTCCACAGTCGCAGAGTGACGCTTCCGAAAGCAGTTCTGGAGGAAACAGAATTCCCCAGGAAATGATAAGTAATGCCCTGTTTTTTATTAGAAATATGAATTTTTAGCAAAAAGTTTGTAGCACGCTTATCGTAATGTAAATATGGAGAGGAGTGTACTGTTATGTGTCGTTGTTCCGTCATATCATTATGTTTAAAGAAAATTGCTTGAAATTATATACGCATTCTCATAATTATAATATTGTACGTAAACAGCGAATGCTTACACACACCATATATTCCAGCATATTAAGTGTATTGATTTATGATGCTTTTTAGATCATATGATTATTGGCCAGACGCCAACTTTGCATGAGGAATGGAGCTCTGTAACAATTGTTATTACGGCCGTAATAAGCTCATTCGTCGCAATAATTCTCGTGCTGCTCCTTATCCTGACGGCGATGGTGTTTCGGCAAAAAATGAAATCTCGCGGAGAGATCCCAGGCTCCCGTAATGGGATGCCATTACACTATGGCGAGCATCATCACTTGGAATTTGGGTACGCCACACCTGAAGACATCCGAAAAGCCAAGATTGCCACTAATGTGGAGTACCAGGAGCCATTTGTCGAGCAGCAGTATTCCGACTTTCCTAGAAATGCTAATGTCATGAGCACAGTCATCGAAAATAGCTCTGACTCTGGAGTGAACGTCTCTGGGAAGGGAAGCTTAACTCAGTACTACAGCTGCACTTTGGTATCTAATCCAAATCCAGCGTCTGCACACGGTAAATTTACTACACCTTAATGGCTCACACGCTAATGAAAAATACATACATATTGAGACTCCGACACTTAAAATTAATGCTTTCCCCCTTATTATATTAAAAAGTAATTTTGAATCAATACGGAATGTTACATAAGAAACATTACATTAAGGAAAATGTATGCCAATGAATGCCCACATTTAAGAAAATCTGTCCTAATTAAATTAAATTACTGACAGATTCATCCAACGAGTACGAGTATGCCGTTCCAAACGAACTTGGTAAACTATTGCCTAATCAATTAAGCCCGTTGAAATCCATCCCCAATTCACCAGCAACCATGAGTCGGATGAACAGCGGTCATAGTACCATCAACAGCAATGTGAAACAGAGATTTCGTGAGTTGGGCGTTCCCGAAATTCCCAAGCATCGTCTGCGGATGCTAAGAAAACTTGGGAATGGTGCTTTTGGAACTGTAAGCTCATTATTTAGCTAATTTAATCCTTTTAAAGAGAAACATATCTTTTAAAGTGAGATGGTTTAGCCTGTACTTAACTAATACGTAGCAGTCAGTTTCCTCCTTTTAAACCATATATATATTGACTGAACCAAACATTTTGATCAGCGATTCGTTACATAAAACGAAAAGAATGAATGAGAAATGGGTTTCATTTAATTTATGTGTTTATATTTCTGTTTTTCATTCATTAGGTGTACATTGGGGAACTTGAGAATGGAAGTAAAGGAAAGAACTTGGTCGCTGTAAAACAACTCCTAAAAAGTGCCAACGAAAAGGACAAGTAAGTGTATTATATCTTGGTTTTGTATTTATTACGCCATCCAGTACTCATTTAAATGTATGTTGGATAAAGTATTCTATAAGTAAGGTAAATGATACCGTCATACCAAAGAAAGATAAAGTGGACATTTTGGTGAGTACATCTGTACACGTCTATTTGTTATTGATTATTTGATCTTTCTTGTTCTTCTTAAAAAGGATGGATTTTTTGGAAGAGGTTCGTCTTCTTTCATCCTTGACGGACCCAAATGTCACCCATGTGCTTGGTGTATGCTGTGAAAGCGAGCCTCACAGTGTCGTTCTAGAATTCCTGGAGCTTGGTGATCTTTGCCAGTTCTTAAGACAAAACGACACGTTGTTACCTTCTTCAAGCAAAAAACTGAGGTTAGTTCAATTTCAACTTTAACTTGTTTTTTAAAGAATGAGAGCCTTCTTATATTTCTTCACCCACCAAAGTATTTATGCATGTATCAATGAGTTTGAAGTCTAGAGAACGAATACGTTTGAAATGAAAGCAATGATGGATACGATGTCTAACCTACTTTGTTACTGTTTGCTTTCAGTATGAGTAACCTTCTTCATATCAGCAGTCAGATTGCAAGTGGGATGAAGTTTCTTGAAGCAAGAAATATTGTTCATCGAGATTTGGCGACAAGGTACATATTATTATTATCATAAGCATGAAGATGAGTATGAAAACATTCGTTTTATCTGTTGTATAACCTGGAATTGTGCTTGATTTTATGTATTCTATTCATTTACAACTTTTCAATGCAGTCTAACAAATTAACACAATTCCAATGAAATCAAATAGATTATGAAAGAACATTTATTTCAATATTTCAGAAATTGTGTGGTTGGAAAGGGTCTTGTAGTGAAAATCTCACATTTTGCTACTGATACTGATCTGTACTCTTGTGACTACTATCGACTTGATGGAAAGATGCCACTTCCAATTCGATGGATGGCTTGGGAGTCACTTTTTATGGTAAGAAGAAACAGCATCACTATGCTTTTTACTCATTGAGCGGAAACAAGTACCCTTTTGACGAAAATATTGCTTTTTGCAGTCTGTCTGCATACATATGTTTCTGATCTGATGACAATGCGCCTTTTATTCTGTTTTCAGGGAAAATACTCAACAAAGAGCGATATCTGGTCTTTTGGCGTGACTTTATGGGAAATATTCTCCTACTCACGACACTCACCCTATCCGACGATGAGCAACCAAGAAGTGATACATAACTTACGCCGCCTATCTGTTTTAGAGGAATCGGATCTGTTTGAACCTCTCAGCAAGCCCCATAACTGTCCCCGAGATGTTTATCAGCTTATGTGTGATACATGGAGAAGGAATGATGAAGACAGACCAACATTTTGGGAAATCCATTCATTCCTTACGAGGAAAAATCTTCAGTTTACACCACATTTGAGTTTGGGAGTAGGCAGCAGAGCAACTGCGACCGCTGCTGCTTCCATAACGGGACCATCCGGTTCCTCTTCTTTAGTTGAACATTATATTGTATAAATATAGAATGAAAAAGATGATGATCTGTTTTACCTAATTTATTTAACACACGAAATAAAGCGAGATGTTTTTGTATTACGAACGCGAATAAAAGTTTGAAATGAAATCTAGTATTCAAGTGACAATGTAAATTAGTATGACTGTAGCAGTATTTATATATTATGTATGTATCTTGATGGCGTAAGATTTATTACTTATTCTACTTAAAAGATTAGACTTGGAAGACTGATGCAAGCAGTTCTGGAGCCATAAATAAATATACTTAGAACATTAATATTACAAATTTGTAAAAACAACATATGCGTATGCTATGTCAGCTTTTAAGTAAACAATATTATTTGTACAGCAACGTGTGCATAATTAATTAGCGTAAGGAGTAACCTAACATTACATGAAATATAAATTATTATATATAGAACCATATAATACACTTTAAATATAAATTAAAATGTAATCATTTGTATATAAAGTAGCTTTTGTAAATTGTTATGTACATAAAATACATTTGCGGACGAATTAACAAGTAATCTAATAAAACATTACATGCAATATTGAATCTTGTGGTAAATAAAAGCAATTAAATATTAATAAACAAATTAATTTCCATGCTTGGGTAAGCACGAAATAAAATCATAAAATTTGTTCTTTGTCGTTCATGATTCCTGTTTCACTCGGCTTCCCAAGATGCGCTATCGGCCATAGCATAAGGACTCTTTGATCTGGTACGAAGAAAGAATGCTCCCTTTGAACTGAAATCAAAGAGACGAGAATAAACAATATGATTACACTGCCATAATTAAGGATTATTCAAGATGATTTTAATAAAATGAGCTGCCTATGACATGGTGAATCAAAAACCAACCAACCTGGATGTGCATGGTTCGCCCAAATACGCAACAGTAGAACAAGTACAGTTGTCATCTTGATAGTCTTCCCAACTCTCACATTTACACGAAAGAAACCCCTTCGGACTTACTACAGATTCCAAGTAGTATTCATAAGATCTCACGTGGCTGCAGGCGCCTACGAAATCAGTGCGTGTAACTGAATATAGTTTGTATCATAAATTATACGAAAGAATGCTTATCATATTCATTTCATCATCCCTATCCATTCCATAAAATTAATATACCGAAAAAATCCATCCCACATCCCGGTTGGTTTCTACCCCCATTAACGTAGAAATCTGCATGGCCTCTTCGTTCGATAAATGCTAATGCTCTTGGACTTTCTAATGTAGTTCCATTTATCGTACTTATCGTTCCTTTAATTCTAGAAGACTCTCCTCCCGCCGTGTGAATTACGTCGACATATTCAGCATCGGAAGGATCAATACGATTTTCATCGCTGGCATCTCCAAACAGTGGCAAAGCAGGATCTAAAGCTATGAGCGTTGACAAGGATAAACGTGATGACAATGACATTTGCATAACGCTTATAATGTATACACACTTCCACGTTTGGCGTTCGTAATAGTGACAAGTTAAAAAGTTAAAATGATATAGGGAAAAGGCATCGCAGCAAACAAGAAAATCACGTTTTCTGTGCAAGGCACTCAATCAAGTATGCATGCATGTATTTATTTCAAAGATGAATTCAGTGGAAGTTTAAAATGGTAAAGAAATCTTGAAGTGCACTCTGCACACGTATACATACCTGTAATTCGAGATAGGGTTATGTTATTCAAATTCGAGCCAGCAAACCCTGCAACATGAGAGCCCAAGCTGTGACCGATAACATGTATTTGATCAGATAAAATTCCTTGTGCCACGAGGAACTCAATAAATCTTGCCACTTTCACTCCAACCAAGTGGGTATTTTTTGCGGCATCATTGTACCACGGCGCTTGGGCTAGCTTTCCCCAATCAACAACGATAAGATTGACAGGTGGCGCGTTGTTGTTTTTAAGGAACACTGTAACATAAACAAAGCTACAGCAATAATGGTACCCATCTTAATAAAAGACCAAGTAGTAACTAGATACTACCTTTTCTGGCAGCTGGAGGAAATCCGTAGCTATCGCTGTTAGTGAACCCATGAATTATGATTTTTGTGGGTAGAGTCTTGTTGAATTTAGATTCTAGTAAGCTATTCACGTCTCCGATAACCAATTGTTCTGCATTTTTGCTTTCTCTTTAAAATCAAATGCAATACTACACAAAATTTGGTATTTAATGATTTTAAGTTCCAAGAAGTCATTGTACTCACCTTGTGTATAATAAAAATTGAATGCTCTTTTCTTTTTCTTGAGATCCCGAGCCGCCAAAGAAAAACCATCATGTGTTCAACTCTTCTGGGTTAACAATTGCCGGATGATATCTACCATCACCGTCATAGAATAAATATATCTCAGGATTTGTTCCAGATTGCACACAGCTCACAGTCGAAAGTATAAACAGATATGTAAAATAATAACAAATAGACATGATGAAAATTTACAACATCCGTTTCCGCTGGATGTAGCGATTTTTTAAATAAAATTATAAAACACAGGATAAAGGTATTGATAATACATTCTTGATAAGCTTCAAACGATTAACTGCGAATGCGATATGCGATTTACTTTTTATATTTTATCTGCTAGTTGTTTTTGTCGTTCGTACATGTAACAAGAGAGAAAATTAACAATGAGCTCAAGGTACCAATGTGGAGGCGTGTACAGTTAGTATTTAGGGTAATTAAACATGCGTGCATGATAAAATAAAATATGTGAAAATGTTTTGTAACGAAATGACATTTTTTTATCAGCTCAACGTGGTTTTTCTGATAAATTATGAATAACTTTTTTTCTTTTTTTTCCATATTGAGCGAAGCGTGCTGTATCATTTTTCATCTAAAGAGCATTTATTTTCCTACTACAAGTATTTACAAAACTGATCATTTAAAATGAGTAAAATACGGAAATTTTGCATTTAAAAATAATAGAAACTCAATCACGTTCATAATACAAATGATTGTAAGAACCATATACCATCCACATCTAAAGTAGGTATATGTAAATGAACAAAGATTAATCTTGTAAATGACAGCTTTTTATTCTTCAGTTATGACAAAGTAAACAAAAAGTTATTTTTGGAACAATGGCATGGCTGGATTTTAGTCTGCGTCTGCAAAGTGAGGTGCGAAGATAACACCATCCTGTTACATATGCTATCTTATATGTTCGCCTTGTGCATCACTATGTACCCAAACATACAAATCAAACGAATGAATGAACAAAGCCACTGTTGACTGTATTAAATCAATGCGAAACATGTCATTTTTATTTGTTCAGTACTAAAAACTAATCTCAGCCCAACGTGATGGTAAAAGGTAAATAAAAATAAAAACGCTTTGCAGGAGTGTGGCTTTTAATGATTATCCAGTTTTATGACGGCAAATTGATTGTCTCCAGAAAAACACCCAGCGACAAACCAAAATCAACCATTCTACACAAGTTTACTTTTTACATTCCATTTTATCGACCATTGTTTACGCAATAGTTATGCGGGAGGGTGGTAGACAGATGAGACGAACAGGGCATCATGTGCGGCAGCTATTATACACGTTGAATTTCAATTTGAGTCCTCGTCATCAAGTTCATATCGTTTTCGGTTTTATGTCATTAAATGTAATGAGAAGGAGTGAGCGTAGAAGCACAATTTACCCTTCTTCAACCCCATTGCCACACCACTACTTGCATGCTTGGTCTCTTGGTTCTGATATAACATGTTCTTAAAGGTTTCTGGAAAGTGATAGTAGCGTGAATCCACCAATTTTCTTCACTTTTGTACATGCAATGCATATGAACCTGGTCTTTAGTGTTACTTTAAATGTGTCGAAACGATACATTTTGATACTGCGGTACACAAATAGAAAAAGTTTTGTCTTGTTTTCTCTAAAATGTACTGCAACACAATTTGGTAAAATCATAAAATAGCGATAGTCACACCTCTAGTTAGGGTTCGGTTCCTTGATAGGTCTCTTTACAAGATAGTTTGTGTGTGTGGCTGCTGGCTAGTAATAACCATGATGTTGGTGATGACTACAATATTACTACGCTTCACCACCACCACCATACTTACACAACCACCACCATTTTATACGGGAAATCAAATTTCTCGCCAGTAACAAATAGCATTACGTCTTGAGCTAAAACTTACGTCTTTCTAAAGTAAAACTGTTTGTGGATGCGACAGTTTTTAAGAAAGAAGTTTCTTGTTGCAATTCAAATTGTTGAAACATCGAACTTTCGAATTCGACCTAAAAGTACACAGTGCACATTACTAATTGGAAAGAAAAGGGAACGCGGCGACAACGGATGCAAAAGATATGCAATAGCTGTCTTAATAAAGTTTAACTACGTGCTTTGACTACTCTGAAATTATTAGTTTGCCACTTCGTTTTCCAGTTTCTGGAGATATTCTCCACCATTTAATTACATCTTCCAAGTCGTTTCATCATTCAGCAACCGAACTGACGGCTCTCGTTCCACACTTGATGATCATAATGATAGGCGTAATTTCCACACCTAGAAATGCACATTATAAAGTCTTCAGAGAGAATTCAGTAAATACGATTTATAAAAAGTATAGATATGCTAAGAATACTAAAATGGCAGCTGTGACTGTGCGTGTTATTTTAGTACTTTCACAGAAACGGTTGTCTCTTTAAGTGTATTTATACCAGGTTAATAATTACAAAGATAAAATACTCATAATGACGACTGCATGTCTTTTTTTTATCTCAAATGAAGAGAAACGCACTACATTTTCAACATGCATACGTAAATTTCATTAAATTTATGGACGTGGTGCTCCAGAAACGATAGTCATAATTTAGACATGTGAAAGCAGGTCTGGAAAATGTACAAACTTGCAAAACAACAATATATGCACCTACATGTATTACAACAACAAAATGCTTTCACTTTTTTCTATGATGAAAGTATGCTGTTACTAAAACGAGAGCAAAAGTGTTAGTTTATTTGGAAGATAGTGTAATGCAGTGCGTTTACTTTCTATAAGTTCAGCCAAAATGTTTAGGTTTCATGAGATTATTGAAACACACAACAATCATTTT
>JAQFZG010000745.1:0-27541 GCA_034695465.1 Entomobrya nicoleti
CGACGACATGTTAATGAGAAACCTTACTCGTGCAAGTTGTGTGACAAAACGTTTGCAATGACTAGCAATTTGAAGGATCACATACGAACGCACACTCAAGAGCAGCCTTTCAAATGCAGTGTTTGTCAAAGGTCTTTCTTAACTGGAAGTAATTTCAGAGCGCATCAGCTAGCTCATAATGGGATTAGAGGATTTCAGTGTGAGTATTGTAAAAAAAGTTTCACACAAAAAGTCCACTTGAAAACTCACATGAATCAACATCAAACTGAAACGCCGTTCAAGTGCAGTTTATGTAGCCGGTTTCTGGGATCTGCTAATGCTCTCAAATACCACATTCAAGCACATACCGGAGAGAAACCTTATCGTTGTCAAATATGTCCCAAGACATTTTCACAGAAGTCTCATCTGCAACAACATAAAAATACGCACAATGAAATCAAACGGCATAATTGCACCAAGTGCGATAAAAACTTTTCATCTAAATATAAATTAAACAGTCATATGGTAGTTCACACCAAATTGACAGCCTACAGATGTGATTTGTGTGCAAAATCATTTACTCAAAATAGTAGCTTAAAAATGCACATAAATCGGGTTCATCAACAACTCAAGAAGCACAAATGTAATTTGTGTGGAAAACAATTTGCTGCAGGGTCAAGTTTAGTACGCCATGTGAGAGTGCATACTGGTGAAAAGCCATACAAATGTACCAAATGTTCCGCTGCTTTTAAAGACTCAAGCACATTAAGCCGGCATTTAAAAATTCACAAATAATTCAGGTTTTAATGCGTTCTAAAATACGAAGTACTTCGGCAAAAAGGATCGAAAGTATTGACTGAATTTTTTGTGTAATTGTAGTTATTTGTAATAGAGTATACTTTGAATTTTAAGACATTTCCTTAAGTTGTTACATATGAGTGAGTGGTGTAGTTAAAAGTTGAAAGTCGGAAAGAAAAGGAACCTTCTCTGCAAGATGATAAGGTAATGGTTATCACTGTTGATAAGCCTAACAAGGAGAAAATTAAAGGTGGTTACCCAAGTAATTTATTTGGTAAAAATAATTTCGATTGATTGTTTAACCTTTTAATTGGTCATTTAAAATTATGTTTATTTTTTTAGCTAATGCCTGATCCAAGTTACCTTCAAGTAGCCAATTATCCTCCAAATCCCCTTGAAGTCCCCTCCAAACTCCATGATCAGAGGTGGACCACTTCCCCACCAACATTAAACGTATTCTGGAGGACTAAATATGAATATTGTTGGTGGCGCGAAGAGAATTTTAAAGGGGGGGAAATAATTTGATTGGTTGTGGTAGCTGAGAGCTGCGGGTGGCGAGGAATGTGGTTTGGAGGAACAATTTAATTTCTGAGCTGATCAAGACGAAAATGGTGGAGGGCTTTATATAGGTGGATTCCATGTCGGATATTTTTTTTGTTTTAATTTAATTAATTGAGTCCAACTTTTATTTATATAATTTGGTTTAATTATTTCGTTTATTGGTTTACTTTAAATATTTTTTGTTAAATTACTTTAGTTTAATTTTATGGACTGAGAGCATAGAACATACTTGGCGCCCCTCAGTCATTCATCATCATCATCACGATTGCGCCCATCTAAATACATGGAGGGTCATAGATTTTGGAATGAGGGGCGCGAAGTATGTTTTAAGTTCTTAGGCTGTACTTTATTTAATTAAATATGTTAAATTATTATTTGGTTTTATAATTTTTTGTTAAATTAATATTATTAAAAATAGTTTTATCGAATATTTTTGATTTTGTTTAATAATTGATTTAGTAAATTTCGCATACACACTTTTTATTAGTTCTTTTAAACAAATTATATATTTAAGTATTTAATTTCTGACCAATTCCAAGAAAAATTACATACAAAGTCGACGACGAATATCAGCGTATTTCCAGCTGCGTACTAACGGACTACAATTCTAGTTGAGTCAAATTATCTACTTTGGTCGATGACGTCCCCTCGTCAATGAAGGTCAACAGAGCAGTTCTCAACTTTGACATTTGACAACTTTGACAAATACCCTGTTTAAAAAAATAATCAAAGCAATTAAAAATTAAATATTTAACTATCTGGCTAACTATTTTTATTCCAGTATTTCATTTTTTAGATTTATATTTTTCCCTTTATATTGATAAGCAAATATCGTGTGGACAAATCTCAGAAATAATTCCCATCTAATTTTCGGAGGACATCTTGGTAAAAACAGGGACTATGCATCAAGATCCTTCTAATGTTCCGAGTACTCCGTCATCATCCACCAGGGCGGCACCACGCACAATCCCTTGATCTCAATATTGTAATAACGTAAATAGTAATAGACGTAAAGGTTTAACGTTAACAGAATTTTTAACTACAACTTGCTAACTGTTTACACATTTAAGATAACGTTGGTATTTATTGATTTTTCAATTCAACAAGTCAATTAGTGAGAGTAATCAAAGAATCGAGATGAATTTATTAATTTGCCTGAAAAGGCAATCAGAATAACAAAAAGAATCAATCTCAAACCAAAATAAGATAACTTTAAGCAATTTATTTACAAATATAAATTTATTATACGCATATTGAGGCAGCACAACTTAATTACAAAATTTACTTAGTAAAATCTAGCCTTTTACCTAAATATTCGTTAATACGGCCTTACTGTATTATTTTACCAGAATGTTTGATCATACTAATTTTGCTCTGGGAAAGTAAGGATATGTCTTGACGTATAAAATTATGTTAAAAGCTATAAAATATTGAGCTCTAGATGGACATTTGGCTTTATTTATAACAGAAAAAACCTGGTAACATATTGTAAAAATTGTGAAATTTGAAAACAATAATACAGAAATCTTGAATAAATAATCTAGTTGTGACTTTTAATTACATAAAATAAGTGTTTCAATTAGGAAATGTAGATCACAAAGACGACTTTCATTTAAACATAACAGAAGAGGTATATCAAAGATTAGTGTGTACATTTTTACATTATATATGCATGTACCAAAAATTCTGACCAAATATTTAATAAAAATTCCTCGTTTCATATTTACAAGTATATTTTTCAATTTCCATGATTTAATAGTAACAACTGGCCCATTATTTTGTTTAAATTAATTGTGCGTTTTTATATGCTTGGTTAAATTACTTGAACATGCAAAAGCAGTAGGACATTTTTCACATTTGTAAGGCTTTTCACCAGTATGAACTCTCATATGAGCTACCAATTCACTTCTGAATGCAAATGATTTCATGCACAATTTGCATTGGTGATCCTTAATTTGATGATGAATGCGTTTAACATGTAAATTTAAACTGCTTTGTAGGGTAAACGATTTCTGGCACAGTTCACATTTTGAAGTCTTTAGTTTAGTATGCACATTCATGTGCTGCTTTAAATAGTCTTTTGTTGCAAACTTTTTGTTGCACGTAGAACAGTTATGCGGTCTAACACCAGCATGTGAATCCTCATGTCTTCGAAGGTTACCCTTTAGTGAAAATGCTTTGAAACATATTTCGCAGCGGTAAGGCTTCTTCCCAGTATGTGCTTGAATGTGGTTTTTGAGAGACTGCGCTGAGGCCAGGTGTTGCCCACACAAATTACATTTAAAGGATGTTTCTTTTGTATGCGTATTCAAATGTGTATTCAAGCTTGACTTGTGGGTAAACACTTTTCGACAATGCTCACATTGAAAATTTTTGAGCCCACTATGTAGCACTTGATGATTTTTGAGATGAATCATTTGGTTAAAGGATTTTTGGCAAACGTTGCACAAGAAAGGCTTTTCTCCTCTATGACACCCAATGTGCTGGTTTAAAGATGTATCGTAAGCAAACGATTTGTCGCAAAGTTTGCAGAAGTAAGGCTTCTCATTTGTATCCGTTCGGTAGTTCCTAAAAAGACTTTTTGAATGAGAAAATGATTTTTTGCAAAATACGCATTCATGATATCCACCTAACCTATTTTTGAAAGTTCTAGGGTTTACGTTGTCGGAAGACATCTTTATTTCATAATTAAAATTATTTTTGACTAATTAGATTTTTCAGCAGTTCCACAAATAAGAACTTTTGTTGTCATGAATGTATTTCTTTATAGCTAAAATATATCACCCTTGCCAGTAGCAAACTTGACAAATAAATCTGTCAGTTTAAAAGAAGTAAAACAATAGTTTGAAAGAAAATTAAGCTTAACTCAAAATCGTACTGGCTGTAAAACGGGCAAACAAGAATATTTGCTGCAGACGTGTTGAGTGTAGTAAGTCGAGTAATAATATGAACTATAACGACAAGAATGTTAACGATGTCGAGACAAAAACTAAATGGTCTCATTTGTAAATGTCCCTTTTAACTACACTGGCTTCTTATGTATGTATTTACTTTGCTACTATTACGCATCCATACGTTTGTTTATGCATTTTTTCCGTGGTTTCATGTTTAATATTTTCTATGTGACAACGTACAGTACTTACGTATAGTAAACACGATTCTTAAAGAAAGAAAGTTCCCCGGCTTACATCATTAGTAATGCTATACCCTGCATGAAATATGCATGCGTGCATTGATTACTAATGCTTGTTCTTTACCATTATTTCGTACTTAGTACAAAAGTTCCATACTTCAAATGCGTGAATACTTTATACAAAACAAATGTCGGTTGGATTGCAATGGTCAAAGCAAATGTCCCTTTTGACTGCATTCGTACTAGCCACATGTGTAGACATGTACAAATGCTTTAAATGCTTCGCTACACACGCATATTGCGGTCTCCTGCCACATAACTTGTTTTTACACTATGCATTATTTGTACGTGTGTACATGTAAAACGTTATGTATTACCAAAAACACGAATATAAGTATAAACATAGCTATTAATTGTACATGGGTCGTCTCGACTAAAGTTTTCATTCATTTATAACACCAGTGGCTGCCAGAAAAATATGTGCAGAAGATAGAACGCACATCAATATAATAATATCCGAAGATCTGGAATACCTAAAAAGAACTAAGTACATTTCTCTTGGCAAGCAAACTATACACACTACACACAGACAAAACTAAGTTTGTGTAGAAAGAAAATAAACAAAGCAACATTCGACACACACACACTATATCGATCACCTGAACGCTTTATTGTACATTCATCTGTTATACCGAGCGGTGGTTCTTTTAAAATGATCAACTTCCATTCTTGTGTACTTAAATTCCTAATTTATTTAGTTCTCTGAGCACCAGACATAAATCATATCTCCGGTGTACAGTGAAAAAAACTAATTATTTTATCAACAGGTGTGAAAGAACCCAGTAAACTCTTGCAAAATATAACATTAGCTACTTACTATCGAAAGCCGACATTGAGATGGCTTCTAAAACAGTTAGTTGTAGTTATTGTGAAAAGGTGTTTCGTAACAAAAATACTTTAAATGTCCATACCAAAGTTCATTTTGAAATTCACAAGTGCATATTTTGCAATAAATCATTTAGCAGCGAGCAGGACCTTTGTGTTCACTATTTACGACATAATAATGAGAGGCCTTACTCCTGCAAGTTGTGTGACAAAAAATTTGCAACGAATGGCAATTTGAAGTTGCACATACACACGCACACCCAAGAAAAGCCTTTTAAATGCAAAAATTGTCAAAAGTCATTCTCTACTGCAAGTAGTCTCAAAGCACATCTCTTAATACATGGTGGGAGTAGAGAATTTAAATGTGAGCACTGCGAGAAATGTTTTACTTCAATAACCAATTTAAAAAACCATCTGAACCAACATCAAACCGAAACAGCTTTCAAATGCATTTTATGCAACCGGTTTCTGGGATCCGCTACAGCTCTCGAGTATCATGTGCAAGCGCATACAGGAGAGAAACCATATAGTTGCAAATTTTGTGCTAAGACATTTGCACTAAAGAGTAATCAGCAGCAACATGAAAATATCCACGGTTATACTGAAAAGGTTAGCTGTACAACCTGCGATAAAAAGTTTTCAAGTAAGCGTTCTTTAAAGAGGCACATGGCAGTTCATACTAAATTAAAAGCCCACAAATGTAAATTATGCGAAAAATCTTTTTATCGAAGTGGCTACTTAAAAGTGCACATAAAGCGGGTTCATCAACAAGTCAAGGAACAAATATGTAGTTTGTGTGGAAAACAATTTGCTGCAAAGGGGGATTTAGTAGTCCACATGAGAGTGCATACTGGTGAAAAGCCATACAAATGTACTAATTGTCCCGCAGCATATACAAATTCAAGTAACTTGAGCCGACATTTAAAAATTCACAAATAATTCATATTTGTAATGTGTTAAGCAATTCCTAAAAACCAAAGTGTGTTGGCAGGAGTGAGCAAAAACATTAAAAGAATTTTTATGTTATTGTTGGTAATTCTAATTTTGTTTGTTTTTATTTTATTCATCTTTTTCAATCCTTTTTTGAATTGAAATAATTTAGTAAAATGAATTAAGTTTATCTGTTTTTTGTTAAAATCGTTCTGTTTAATTGTATTTGCTTGATTTTATTTGTTTAATTAGGTTTAATTGTTTTATTAACTATTTTGTGTTTAATTATTTATGTATCATTTTTATTTGTAAATCATTTTTTGCTGAATTTTGTATATTTTTGTAATGGATAAATTTGATTTGATTATTAAGTGCCAGAATGGTACTTTATAGGATCGATGGATGATAGGGGAGAAGTAGTCTGTCTGTCTGTCTGTCGGTCTATATCCACGATATCTTTCAAACGGTTCAACCGATTTACATGAAACTTGGTATGCACATTCATATGGCCAGTGGGACGGAGCCTATTGATTTTGGGTCAAATCGGTCAAACGGTTTTTGAGTAACGGCTAATTTACGGTTACATGCATTTTAAATGAGCGATTTTTTTATTGTACCAATCGATAGATTAAAGTATTGGGATCAAACTTTGTCAAGAGACCATAGTCCAAAACTTTTTGAAATTTGGCAAATGGAAAATTATAAAAAAAGTTTAATTTTTTGACAAAAGGACGTTAAGCTAAACAAATGATCATTTGCCGGGGCAGCCGGCCTTACTATTTACATGATTTTTTGGTTGGGGTCGGAAATGTCCGAAGCAGAAAGGCCCGAATACCAAAATTTCCGAACCAAAATTCCCGAAACCAAAACACCAAAAGCGAAAAAATACCAAAAAAAAACAAGTTATTTATTCGATTTTTTAGCCAAACCCGATTAAGTAAATGAACTATGTCATTTCATCCTATTTTCATAATATTCAAATACTTAGAGTTTCGTGACTTAGAACACAAGAATCATGTTTCTTCTTGTGTTGGGCATCTTAATTTACCATCTTAGCAAACCGACTATGTAACAGTGTTAGTTAAAAGTTAGTTCAGTGGTAGTCAGACTTTGATTTATAATAGCAATATAGAAATTAATTTGGCTCAGAATTCTAATAAATAACTTGTTGATTAAATATTGTATATGATCTTGTTACTTATTTCTCGTTTTGACTCATTTGGTATTTTTTCGCATTTGGTATTTTGACGCATTTGTTGTTCTGGTTTCGGGAATTTTGGTTCGGATATTTTGGTATTCGGGCCTTTCTGTTTCGGACATTTTGACCAAACACCATGACCAACTTGGCTTTCGCACAACGTTTCAAGATGTTTGCAAATATATTTATTATGGGACCACCTAATTTTTTTTGCTGTTTCTGCAATCTAGCATAATAATAGCAAACGTATCGGAAACAATCGTATTGAATTTTTAATCAATCTTTGTAAAAACTTGTTTGGCTGTCACAAAATGTTCCAGTATAAAAACTATAATTTATGCCTAAAATGACAAGGTTTGGTCATGCCATACTCCTTTCTATAAATTTAAACTTGATAAAAATACATAACCGCAGGACAAAAAGGTTGAATATTTTAGTTACATTCTTACACATCCCTGCTTTAAAATATCATATATAGCTCGAAACAAATTGGAGTAAAATTTATATTTACTCAAATAGGTATATTTTGTCGTAAAAACTTTTCATCGTAGGATATTATCAGCAAATATAAAGTTTGTAGTCCATCAAATCAATAATTACATGGCAAGTCGTAGTTTGATACTAACATCAAATGTCACAAGCAAAAAAGACGGCTTGCTTAGGTGAAGGTTTTTTGGTTTTCAGTCTTTGCATAACAAAAGTTACGTGCAGTTAGAATATCAAAATGCTTCTCCAGCATTATAAAATATTTCAAATAATTTTAGAAATTCCTAAAATACTACGTTTTACGAGAACCTACTGGGACCGTAAAACCCACCGGTTAAATATACTGTGCCTCCCAAAATTCTGCAATATGGACTGTTTAAAACTCAAAATTTGTATACACACAATACTAACTATAATAGTTGGAATTCAGACCTATAATTCGTTAATTCGAAAAAAATCTCCAATTGAGAAAAACGTTTCCTTCGCCGATGGATTTCTTTTCGGGATAACTTTGATTGCATTTGTACCACTAAATCTTCTTCATTGGTCATGCTTTAAAAACGCCAGTACGCTATGTGAATACATAAATGGAATCGTTCAACTTGAGACCTTCAGCAATTGCTTGTCAAATTCTCAAAGGAAAAGAAAATATTCATTGATCGAAAAACTCAATTTGTTGGCAGTATATGCCGTGGTGCCTACTGTTATTATATTTCATTTAATATATTTATATGGACTTCATTGGAATTCCCCTTGCAAACCTTCTATAGTTTTATATTTGCTCATTCCTGAGTGTAATTCAATAATTACATTAGGAATTTTCTGTGATTTGATTATAAAAATGATAATATTTCTTTTTAACCATTGGGCTTGGATATTTAGTATGTCCATTGCACAATTTGCTGTTGGTGTTGTAATTGTGTTATGTTCCTTGAGCTTTCGCGACTTTCTTTATACTTTTGAGCAGATCCATAAATCAAATTCAGATTTAGAAGAACGAATATACAGACAAATTCAGGTTTTGAATGGATTATGCAACGAAGTTCAACGTGGTGCTCCAATGTTTCTCATAATGTTTTGTGGGGTATTTATTAATGCAGTAGCGCTGGCAGGAATTACATTGGTTCCATGGAACAAAGCAAATGGTTTTTCTATAACAATCTTTATGGTGCTATTTGTGTATTCAACGTTATTTCTGTTGGTATTTCTTGGCGGAATGGCAAATATTTTACAAAATTCAAGACGATTACTACAAAAAAGGAGAAAACTAGGATCCGAGATAGGCAATTGGGGAAAGTATATCAAAAAGAAGGGAGGAATAAAATTTTATGCATCATGTCAACCAGTTAGGTTTAAATTTGGGGATCTTAATTTTGTGGATAGATTGACTCCTTTGACTTGTACGGTTTTTGCGAATAGAATAACTTTACAATTTCTACTATTAGTGGGAAAGACACTATGATTTGGTACTTAAATATACATGGCTAAGTTCGTACAAAAAATAGCAGTTTAATAAAAATATATATATGTATATCAAATAAATGTTTTACCCAAGTTTGTTGTTATGGAACCTATGTAAAGTGAACTATTGTAATAATGGTTCGTAGAAAAATATGGGTCATGGTCTCTCATTAAACAACTATGTTCCACTAACAAAATATGAAATATGTCATTATATTGTCAAATGTTGACATTTCGACTGCTTAACACGGAAAATTGTAAGGAAATATTTTTAGTTAAATAATCAGATACTGTCAGTTTTTAAATATTTTATTGGCGTTTTAAAGTTACATATTTTGCTTCATCGACGTCCATGATGGACAGTCAAGTTCGGTAAACAAGATCGAGTTGTCAATACTAACTAGCTAAAAACTCGTTTCATCATAAATTAAATCAATAAATTACAAGATAAATAACGTATGCTCTGGGTCCAGTTTACTTGGTCAAACATACATGTTAGAAATCCAAACAACTGTTTTTTGACGTACATTGAATTTATTTATTCCGCAAATTTTCTGTTCTCACTCCAGACGTGTACATAAAGTTATCATAATGATGACACATTATGAAAACGTTATTTTAACATTACGTTGCAAAATAAATTTGAGAAAATAATTTGCACTATGCGATGAGAAATATTTACTGCGAATAAACACCCTTTACCTCCTGATTTCTGAGTCCAATTAAACTAGTCATTACTGCTCTCCGTACGTATTTTGCGTATTCATAGCATGATAGCATAAACCCTAGATTCATATTTAAGTTACAATACTTCTTATTCTTTGTGGAATGGTTTTGCTCTTAAATATATATAAAAACTGCTATGTTTGTCTAAAATAATTTGGTTATATCTTGCCACGCTCGTTTTATAGATATAAAGTTAATAAAATTAAATGAAAAACGTTTATTGGTTTCAGTCCGTATTTGGCAAGGTTTAAATATTGTAAATTGATCATCATGCTTCTCCAGCACATCCAAATATTTGAAATAACTACCGAAATTCCTAAAAAAACTACGGTTTTCCAACACCCAATGGGACCGTTATACCCGTCAGTTCAATTTATCAAAAGATTCAAAACATCTGACATTCGACAGCTTAAAACTCAGAATTGGTGTACACAATACTAACTGTAATCGTTGGAATTCAAACCTTTCATTCATTCATTCATTCGAACGGAGTCTTCAAACGGGGAAAACGTTTCCTTTGCAAATGGATTTCTTTTCGGAATAACTTTGATTGTATTTTTACCAACTAATCTTCTTCACTGGTCTGGTTTCGACAAAGCCAGTACTCTATGTGAATACATCAATGGAATCGTTCAACTTGAGATCTTTTGCAATTGCTTGTTAAATTTTCAAAGAAAACGAAAATATTCATAGATTGAAAAGCTAAATTTGTTTGCACTATATGCTATTGGGCCTACTTTAACGTATTTCACCTAATATACTTATACGGACTTCACTGGGCTAATCCATGTAAACCCTCTATAATTGTATATTTTCTCATCCCTCAATGCAATTCAAGTAGGACATTGGGATACGTTTGTAATTTAATGGTAAAAATAGTAATATTTCCTAAATCACTAGGCTTGGATATTTAGTATGTGCAGCGCACAATTCCTTGTTGGTGTAATGACTGTTTTATGTTCCTGGAGCATTCGTGACTTTCTTAACACTTTTAAACAGATGCATGATTCCAATTCCGGGCTAGATGAACTAATGTACGGAGAAATTCAGGTTTTGAATGGATTGTGCAACGAAGTTCAGCATGGTGCTCCAATGTTTCTGATTATGTTTTGTGGTACATTTTTTAATGCAGTAGGGCTGGCAGGAGTGACATTGGTTCCATGGAAAAAGAAAATGTATTAGCTATAACAGTCTTTATAGTGCTGCTGGTTTATTCAACATTATTTTTGTTGGTATTTCTCGGTGGAATGGCAAATATTTTACAAGAGTCAAGCAAATTGTTACAGAAAAGGAGAAAATTAAGATTAGAGATAGGTCGTAATTGAAAATATAACCAAAAGAAAGGTAAACAGAAATTTTATGTATCATGTCAACCTGTTAGAATTCAATTTGGACACCTTAATTTTGTGGATAGGTTGACTCCATTGACTTGTACAGTTTTTGCGAATATAATTACTCTACAGCTTCTATTGCTAGGAGGAAAAACGTTAACAAATAGTATTTAAATATTCGTGGTTAAAGATACTTTGTGTAAAAGCAATGCATTTAATGATAATTTTAAATTGTAAGAATAAATATTGTACTGCATTATATTTGGTATTAAAATTGGCATATTGTGTTAATGGTTCGTAATTTTTTTTGGATGTATCATCTCACTAAAACATCTAATAACTACTCACAAAATATATGAAATGTACTATTGTTCTTGACAAAAGTTGTCATATCAACTGCTTCGCATGGAAAATTTGCTTTAAATGTTTTCAGTGACGAATTAAACTTCTGTTAACTTCTTGTAAATAAATGTGGAATATGTTGTGTTTATAATCCTTTGTGACTGAATAAAATAAATCAATTATTATCAATACACGATTTGGCAACTACTAAACAAAATAAAATTATGCATTATTTCTTATGGAAAGACAACGAACCTTATCAAAAGTTATCGTTTTGTCAGTTTACTAGGAAGCTTGCCTGCAGTTGTTGAAATCGAAGTAAATAAAAAACTGTTTGTATTTGACAGGTATTATTTTTGGTATATAACATTGCTCGGCGTATCTTACCTGCTGGACAAAAATATTCTATTAAAATATTTTAAATGAAGGCATCAAATATCGTATGAAAAATTTATTTAGAAAAAAATAACAAGCTTTTTTTGTGTCCATACAAAAAATAAATGTTTTGGTGTCAAACGTTTATAAATGCCGTGACTAAAATCAAGTACAAGAATTATTTGAACGTGTATGATTGACAGTCAAGTTCTGTGAACAATTCCGAGTTTTGAAGAAAAACAAGCTAATAGCTCGTTTTATCATAAACTTAAATTAACAGAATAAAATATAATTTCCTTTAGCATTGAGTTCAGTTTACCCTATCGAACAAATATATTATGTTAAATTTATTGATTATGTATATTGTTTGTCCACTCGTGTATAGCATTTTTTCGCTATGATGCCACCTTTTGACACTGTTGTTTTTACACCACGTTGAAAGATATAATAACAAATTTAATTAATGGCGAGTTAAACAAAACTAATCTTTGTTGCTGTTCCTTCGATCAAACATTTTAATAGCAAAATTTGTGAATTTGTATTTGACGGACAATGATTTTTTTCTAGTGAAACGGGTTTGGCTGTCAGGTATTATGCCTAAAACTGAAACTTCTGTCTAAAATAATTTAGTTCTGTAACATCATACTCATTTTTATACATTTTAAAGTTGATAAATATACATAACCGAAAAGCAAAAGGCTAAATGTTGTGTTGAATTGCTTCAAAATATCATTTTAGGTAATGCTAAACAATTTGGCATAGAATTTATGTCTTACTAAATAGACATTTTTTTCGCGAAAACCTTTTATCATTTGATATTTTGGGAAAATTATTTGTAGTCACTCGAATCAATAATTTTATCGCAAGTCATTTGTAGTTTGACATATCAAATGTCGAGCGAAAATGCCAATAACTTTACAAGACTCGGTGAAACCTTTATGGATTTCAGTCGTCTCACGACAGAACTAACTTGTGGTAAACTTGTCAATATGCTTCTCCAACACATTCAAATATTTGAACTCATTACAAGAATTCCTGAAAAGCTACATTTTACGAAAACCAAATGGGACCGTGAAACCCGCCGCTTAAAAATATCAGCTCATTCGGAAATATGGAAATTCGACTGTTTAGAAATCAAAATTGGTCTACACACAATATTAACTATAATAGTTGGAATTCAAACCTTTTATTCATTTATTCGAAAGGAATCTTCAAACGGGGAGAAGCTTTCATTCGCAAATGGATTTCTTTTCGGGATAACTTTGATTGCATTTGTACCTATTAATCTTGTTCATTGGTCTTGTTTCAGAAAAGCTGGCATTCTTTGTCAATACATAAATGGAATCGTTCAACTTGAGACCTGTAGCAACTGTTTGTTAAATTATCAAAGAAGAAGAAAATATTCATTGATTGAAAAGCACAATTTATTTGCAGTATATGCTGTGGTGCCAACTGTTATCATATTTCACTTAATATACTTATATGGACTTCATTGGGTTCATCCCTGTCAACCGTCTATAGTTTTGTATTTTCTCATCCCTGAGTGCAATTCAACAAATACTTTGGGATACTTCTACTACTTGCTTATCAAAATACTAATATTTCTTGTGAACCACTGGGCTTGGATATTTTGTATGTCAGTTGCACAATTTGCCGTTGGTGTAGTAATTGTTTTATGTTCCATGAGCTTTCGCGACTTTCTTCATACTTGTAAGCAGATGTACAAGTCGAATTCAGATTCGGGTTTAGATGAACTAATGTACAGAGAAATTCAGGTTTTGAATGGACTGTGCAACGAAGCTCAACATGGTGCTCCAATGTTTCTGATTATGTTTTGTGGTACATTTCTTAATGCCGTAGCTTTGGCAGGAATGTCATTGGTTCCATGGAACAAAGCAAATGCTTTACCTATGACAGTCTTTGTAGTTATATTGGTTTATTCAACATTATTTTTGTTAGTATTTCTCGGTGGAATGGCAAACATTTTACAGGAGTCAAGACGATTGCTACAGAAAAGGAGAAAACTAGGATTGGAGAGAGGTTGTAGTGGAAAGCGTAACCAAAATAAAGGAAAACAGAAGTTTTATGTATCATGCCAACCTGTCAGGTTTAAATTTGGGGATCTTAATTTTGTAGATAGGTTGACTCCGTTGAATTGTACAGTTTTTGCAAATAGGATTACTCTGCAACTTCTATTGTTGGGAGGAAGGGCATTCCGAAATGGTATTTAAATATACGGGGGCGGTCTAGAAAACTTGCGGAATGTATAATAAATAATTTTGGATTTCAAAGATACGTGGACCACAGTTAAACGCATTATATTTAATCATATTTATTATATTATTTAAATTTACGTGGTTAAACACACGTTAGGTATAAACAATGCATTTAATGATCATTTTAAATTGTTAATATAAATAAGACGAAATTCGGAATATGTAAATATTGTTTAGCATTATATTTAATATTAAAATAAAAGTGTAGTGTTGTAGGTTCGTAGAAAAAATTTGGATGTAGTATCTCACTAAAACATCTAATGTCTACTCAAAAAATATGAAATGTACAATTTTTCTTGTCAAAAGTTGTCATATCAACTGCTTCACACGGAAAATTCGTTTTAAGTGTTTTATTTGAAGAATTAAAATACTCTCAAATTTTGTGAATAAATTTGGAATATTTTAGTGTTCCTGATCCTTTATAACTGTATAAAATAAATCAATTATTATCAATATAAGAATTGGCTACTATTAAATAGAATAAAATTATGCATTAAACCTTATCAAAATTTGTTGTCTTGTCAATTTTCTGCGAAATTTACCTCGAAATGTTCACGGGGGTAATTAAAAACTGAATTTGACATTTAATCCTTTTTGTTTATTACACTAATCGGCGTATCAAACGTTTGCATCTCGCCTGCTGGTCAAAATATTCTATACAAATATTTTAAATGAAGGTATCAAATATCATATAAAACATGTATTTAGAAAAAAATAGCACGCTTTTGTTTTGTTGTCAAACGTTTAAAAATGCGGCGACTAATATCAAATATAAGAATCTTTGGAATGTGTATGTTCGACAGCCAAGCTCTGTGAACAAGTCCGAGTTTCAAAGAATCACTAGCAAATGGATCGTTTTATCATAAACTGAAATCAACAAAATAAAATATAACTAACTTTAGCACTGAGTCCAGTTAACCTCGTCGAAGACATATATTATGTTAAACTTAATGATTCCGCAAATTGTTTGTCCACACGTGTATGATATCTTTTCACTCTGATGGCACTTTTTGACACCGTTGTTTTTACACCACATTGCAAAATATAATTGCAAATTTATTTAATGGCGAGTCCAACAAACGTACTATGGTTGCTGTTCCTTCGTTCAAGCATTTTATTATCAAAATATGTCAATTCGTATTTGAGTGACAGTAATTCTTTTTTTGTAAAAGAGGCTTAACTGTCAGATATTATGTCTAAAACTGACACTTCTGTCTCAAATAATTTACCTATGGAACATCATACTCATTTTGATAGAATAAAAGATGATAAAAATACATAACCGAAAGACAAAAAGGCTGAATATTTAGTTCCGTACATAATATGCAGTATCGCTTCAAAATATCATTTCATGAAGCTGTAAACAATTTGGAATAGAATTTATGCCTTACTACATAGACATTTTGTCCTTTAAACCTTTCATCATTTAATATTTTGAGAAAACTATTTTTAGACACTCGAATCAATAATTTTATCGCAAGTTTTAGTTTGACATATCAAATGTGCATAGCAAAAATGCCAATAGCTTTCCAAGACTCGATGAACGTTTTATATATTTCATTCGTTTCACGACAGCAGTAACGTGTGGTAAACTTGTCAATATGCTTCTCCAACACATTCAAATATTTGAACTCATTACACGAATTCCTGAAAAGCTACGTTTTACCAATACCGACTGGGATCGTAAAACTCGCCGCTTTAAAATTTCAACCCATTCAAAAATATTAAAATTCGACTGTTTAGAATTGAAAATTTATCTGCACACAATACTTACTTTAATAGTTGGAATTCAAACCTTTTATTCATTTATTCGAAAGGAATCTTCGAATGAGCAAAACGTTTCATTCGCAAATCGATTTCTTTTTGGGATAACCTTAATTGCATTCGTACCAACTAATTCTGTTCAATGGTCTTGTTTCAGTAAAGCTGGCACTCTTTGCAAATACATAAATGGAATCGTCCAACTTGAGACTTATTGCAACTGTTTGTCAAATTCTCAAAGAAAAATAAAATACTCATTGATTGAAGAGCTGAATTTGTTTGCACTATATGGTGTCGTGCCTACTGTTACCATATTTCACATAATATATTTATACGGACTTCATTGGGTTGACCCCTGTAAACCCTCAATAGGTTTGTATTTTTTCATCCCTGAGTGCAATTCAGCAATTGTATTCGGAAATTTAAGTAGTTTGATTATCAAGATATTAATATTTCTTTTGAACCACTGGGCTTGGATATTTAGTATGTCCAGTGCACAATTCCTTGTTGGTGTGATGATTATTTTATGCTCCTTGAGCTTTCGCGACTTTCTTAACATTTGTAAGCAGATGCATGAGTCAAGTTCAGGGTTAGATGAACTAATGTACAGAGAAATTCAGGTTTTGAATGGATTGTGCAACGAAGTTCAGCGGGGTGCTCCAATGTTTCTGATAATGTTTTGTGGTGCATTTATGAATGCAGTAGCGCTGTCAGGAGTGGCATTGATTCCATGGAAGAAAGGAAATGTATTAATTATTGCAATCTTTATATTACTGTTGTTGTATACGACACTATTCTTGTTGGTATTTCTTGGTGGAATGGCAAATATTTTACAAGATTCAAGACAGTTAATACAAAGGAGGAGAAAACAAGTATTAAAGATTGGTAATAGTGGAAAGCGTAACCAAAATAAAGGAAAACAGAAATTTTATAAGTCATGTCAACCTGTTAGGTTTAAATTTGGAGAGCTAAATTTTGTGGATAGGTTGACTCCATTGAATTGTACAGTGTTTGCGAATAGAATGACTATACAACTTCTATTGTTAGGGGGAAAGGCATTAAGAAATAGTATTTAAATATAGATTGTTGGTATTCAAAATTTATTGTAAAGGATTTCTGAAATGTATTTAATTAAAACTTATTGTAAATATATGTGTAGAAGTTGTAAAGAAATATTTTAACGCTGTAGATTTTTGCCTGATTTCATAACTTTTATATAAGTTCATATGTTTTGTTAACAGGTCCTAAAAAATTGTATTTAATGTCTCCCAATGTAAAACAACAAATATTAAACATTACAAAATATAAAAAATCTACTGTTGTCATTTTCGAAAATCGTCATCTCGCCTGCTTGACATGGGAAATTTGTTTTAAATGTTTTCAGTAAAGCAATGAAATATTTTAGTTGTGGAATAAATTTGGAATATTTTAGTTTTCGAAATTTTTTCGACTGTTTAAAATAAATATACGGTGATAATTAAAAGCTCACTCTTAAATACAATAACATTATGTATTGATCCTTATGTTAAGAAAACCATGTTTATCAATAATTCTCTCTTTATCAACTTTTTATGAAAACTTACCTGATATTGTTTTCGGAGGGTAATTAAACTAAGTTTATGTTTGACTTACATTATTTATGTTTCATTTGTTCATTCCAAAGGAATTTATTTTGACGTTTGCATGCATACACTGCTCGCCGTATTGATCTAATTTCACCGGCTTGTCACAAATTTTCTTTTAAATATTTAAGTAGAGGTATCAAATATTATGTGTCAACATGTTCTTGGAAAAATTGCTCCTCTTTCGTCTGTTGGCAATGCAAAATTATTATTTTAGTGTCAATAGTTTAAACATGCTGTGTATTCTATCAAATGCACCAATATTCTGAACTAAAAACTAGAACGTAGAAAAGGCAAATTTTGTTTGACATTCTGAAATAGTCTTAAAATTAAATTGTGACGCAAACGTAAGATGTTTCAGTCAACTCAGTCGTACAGCAAAATGTGGAGGATAAGCGACGCAAGTTAATACAACAAGGCGCTGTTTTTAATATTTAAAAAAAGGTTTCTGGCTCAAAATAAATTTATGGAGACCGCACATTTTTGCTCAAATATGTATAGTAAGTTTACGCTATGATACCATATTTTGCAACTCGGTTTAATACCCCGTAGCAAGATATGTTGGCAAATATAATTAATGGTGAATCCAACACAATTACTTATTGTTGCTGTTCCTGCGCTCTAGTATATTAATAGCAAACATTATAAATTCGTATGTGAATGACAATGAATTTATAATGATTCACAATGCCACCAACAAATTGAAATTTCTACCTAAAAATAACTAGTTCTGTCATGTCACGCTCATTTTCATTGATTTAAAATTGATAAAAAACAACTGAAAGCCAAAAAGGCTGAATAATTTAGTAACGTACAAACACAGTCTTACTTGAAAATTTAATAGCTCAAGACAGCTTGGGGTAAAATTTATTGTTTCATATACACGCATAGTTTGTGGTATATATTTTCCTCATTTGCCGGTATGAAAAATATTTTTAGACAACTGATTCAATACATTAATGGCAAGTCGTAACTTGACACTAAAACTTGAAATGTCAAAAGCAAAAATGTGAAACATTTTAGAAGCCTTGATAAACGTTTAATGGTTTTCACACTTTGTACTAAGGGAGTTAGTTTCGTGTGGTAAATCTATCAATATGCTTCTACAGCACATTAAAATATTTGAAATAATTTTAGAAATTTCCAAAAAACTACGTTTTACGAAAACCGAATGGGACCGTAAAACCCGCCAGTTAAATATACTATACCTCCCAAAATTCTGCAATATAGAAACTTTACAACTCAAAATTGGTCTACACACAATACTAACTTTAATAGTTGGAATTCAAACGTTTTATCCGTTTATTCGAAAGGAATCTTCAAATAAGGAGAACGTTTCTTTCGCCGATGGATTTCTTTTCGGGATAACTTTTATTGTATTTGTACCAGCAAATCTTCTGCACTGGTCTTGTTACAGAAAGGCTGGCACTCTTTGTGAATACATAAATGGAATAGTTCAACTTGAGACCTATTGCAAATTTTTGCTAGGTTTTCAAAGAAAGAGAAAATACTCTTTAATTGAAAAGCTAAATTTGTTAGGATTATACGCTGCGGTACCTACTGTTACCATATTTCCACTAATTTACTTATATGGACTGCATTGGGTTGTCCCCTGTAAACCATCAATAGCTTTGTATTTTCTTATTCCTGAGTGTAATACAACAATAATATTAGGAAGCTTTTGTAGTTTATTGATCAAAGGGCTAGTATTTCTTTTGAACCACTGGGCTTGGATATTTATTATGTGCATTATACAATTCATTGTTGGCGTAATAATTGTTTTATGTTCCTTAAGCTTTCGTGGCTTTCTAAGTACTTGTAAGCAGATGTACGAGTTAAATTCTGATTTAGATGAACTAATGTACAGAAAAGTTCAGGTTTTGAATGGACTGTGCAACGAAATTCAACATGGTGCTCCAATGTTTTTTATTATGTTTTGTGGTACATTTTTTAATGCGATCGCAATGGCAGGAATTACATTGGTTCAGTGGAACAAAGCAAATGTTCTATCTTTAACTGTCTTTTTAGTACTGTTGCTATATCCAATCCTTTATTTGTTGGTATTTCTCGGTGGAATGGCAAATATCTTACAAGAGTCAAGGCGATTGCTACAGAAAATGAGGAAACTGGAATTACGTATGGGCAATGGTGGAAACTATAAACGAAAGAATGGGAAACAGAAATTTTATATATCATGTCAACCTGTTAGGTTTAAATTTGGGGAGCTTAATTTTGTAGATAGGTTGACTCCATTGACTTGCACAGTTTTTGCGAATCGAATGACCCTACAATTCTTGTTGTTAGGAGGAAGGACACTTAATTATGGAGGTTAAATAAACGTCTTTGGTGTACAAAATTTAATGCGTTTATAAAATAAATTTATGTTATAGATGTAAGTATATCATAGTTGAAATAAATATTGTACCGCATTATATTTAATATAAATTTGAATCCTATGTAAGTTGAAGAATGTTGACGGATCATAGTAGAAATTGACAACAAATATCTTAGTAAAATGTATTTTTTATTGCAGAAAATGTAATACACCATTGATCTTCTCAAATATAGATGTTGTTACCTCGACTGCTTGTAATGGAAAATTCGCTTTACATGTTTTCAGTGAAGTAATGAAATACTGTATTTTCCTGAAAAAAGATTGGATTTGTTAATATATTTGGAATATGAAGTTTAAATATTTCATGACTACACAACTACTTATAGGCCATAAATATGAACCTTTTAAAAATAAATTTAAAATTATTTATAGCATTGACATGGCAACGCAAGCTATATTTTAAATAAAAATAAATTATTACGGGATTAATTAAACACACTGTTCATAGTGTCTGAATTTAAGCGTAATTTTAAATCCTATGCTGTTAACACAAGAAATTTTACCAGTAGTAATATCAGTGATGCGACATTTAGTTATTTTTTATCAACACGTTGCAAAACATGTAAATTTAGTTGAAAGAAAGTCCAAACAAATTTCCTAGCTTGGTTATATGTGCTGGGAAACGTATTTTTAGCAAATAGGGCAGATTAATTTTTCCGTAACCATGTCTTTGATGTAAATTTGTGATACATAATACAAAAATGCAAATACAAACGCAAATATTTCAGAAAAATATTTGCTGAAAATGGTAAATGTTTAACACGATTGTCCGACGTTTCGCCAAAACGACGGTGCACCAAATTTGCACTTTTTTGAAGAAAATTAACTTGCTACATGAAGCACGACATTTTACCAAATAAATATTTGTCAGATACGTCAATTGGCCAAATTACAAAAATATGCATACGACGTCTGGCCAAAAGTAATAAAAGTGACGCACGACGATTAGCCAAATAATTTCTCTATTTTGATAAGTTTCAAAATGTGCATAAGTATCATGTTTAACAAAAATACAAATTACAATCAATCCTACCACAAGCGACTTCATCACTCTGAAAGTCGGCATTGTTTTAATACCAAGTTTGTCACAATTGCTTATTGTTGCAATACAGTGGAATTCCTAAAAGGGTTTCACCTAAATAGGTTTTAAACTTAATAAATTACGGTCAGCTTCCTTGAAACAGCATTGGAAAGACATTCGACCGAAAACAATTTTTGTCGCTACATTACACAATCTAATTTAAAGATATATTTGTAGAGATGCGGCGAGTGTTTCAAAGAAGAATATTACTTTATTCGATCGAAGTTTCGATTTGTTTCTAAAAATGTTGTTGTCAATCCGCTGCTTATAATTTGGCGCAAACGAGTAGATAGGAAGGAGACTGAAAAATGGAATTTGTATACTCCCTGTATATTTGCTGTCAGAACCACATCTTTTCTATCTCATCTCATGCATTGAACGTGATTCACGACTTGGGAACAAAAATTCTATCGCATAAGGTTAGTTATTTTCGATATACATATGTAGTGTAGGGGCAGTCTAAAAAAGTTAAATAATTTCATTGGGATCAGAACTCAATTGGTGAAGCGTGGATTATATTTTGTACTACAAATATAATGACTAGAGAACGATGATATACAATATGAACTTTGTTTGTAATTCCATGTGTTTGTAATTTCCTTACAATTGTTGTGACCAAATGTCGTATTTTTTGATTTGGTGAAGTTTCGTTAACTATAAACTTTTTTTGGCCAAACGTCGTTAATGAAAAAAACTCGATTTGGCCAAGTGTCGTCGCCCAAAAATCTTTTATTGGTTAAGTGTCGTTCACAAAAATATTTTTTTTGGTGAAGTGGCGTTGGTCAAACGTCGCTTTGGCGAAGCGTCGCGCCACGGTTTAAAACGTTTCATGGTTATTGGCAAGTTGATTTTGGACATGGAAATAATTCTATTTATTAGTGATATAAAAATGATGTGCCAGAGAGAACAAATAAAAATTACCAAAAGCAGGATAATTAATGTTAGGCTTCAACTGAACGAAAGAAAATTGGACAAGAAGTCGCTAACTTGACGCTCGAATACTTTGAAGTTTAATTTCCAAAATATCACAAAAAAATATGAGTCTTGTGCTCATTTAAACTAAAATTATTAGCGGTCGACTGAAGATTTTGATAGTAAATTTAGTGCTTCTAAACTTTAGCAATTTGACAGAACTACAGAAATAATGTTACCATAACTTTTTTATGCATGATAGCACAAAGTTTATTTAAAACTTTTCTCGGAAATCGAGCATTAAATTGAGAAATTTAGTTGGAACCAAGTTATCATATAAATACTCCTGCATGATACTTAAACATATTGTAAATATTGAGAAACCACCGACACTATTTTACTTCTCATCTTGGCTTACATTGAAAAATTGGCTAAAATTCTTTCCAAGAACTAATCAAGACTTGTTCGCATTTAAAAGTAGCATTTTTGTTTCAGTTTGGCAAAACATGCAAAATAGTCCAAAAAATTATTATTTATTTGATATGTTTAAACCACTAGGCGTAAACAAAGTTCTTATCTCAGTTGCTGGCAACATATTTTATTTAAACGTTTTTCGTAAATGTACTGAATCGCCTTTCTTGACTTGTATTTGGGAAAATTTCATCACTCCAAAGTCTTTTATCCATGCATAAATAACATTTTAGTGTCAATACATTAAGCAAACTGTGACTAATGTAAGAAACTTCTGAGCAATCATATAGACCGGAAAATTATGCTTGATATTTTGTCATGTTTTTTAAATGAAAATTGTGACGCAAATGTTAACTATTCCACTAAAATCACTCATGAAGGAAAATATCAAGAGGAACTATCATTTATTTAAACACAAAATTAAGACAAGTAAACGGATAATAGAATATATACACAAGTAAATATAAATTCGTAAAATGTTTTCTTGATTTTAAATACTGAACGTTATGAACACTATATTCGTTAATAAAATTTGTGATATTTATTTTCATATATGTAATGTATCTCAAAAAATGAGTAAACAGAGTGATGGCAAATACATACAATAATAACATTTGAAATATTATTCTGAAATGATACCATAAAAGATTGTCATTTTAAGCTTACATGTTTTGCTTCAAAGAAGTCCATGATTGTCAGTCAAATTCTGTAATTAAGTCCAAGTTTTGATGACGAACTCATTTTATCATCAACTGAAATCAATAAAACACAAGAAAACCAATGTTTTCTTTCGGTTCAGTTTATTTGGTAAAACCATACCTGTTTACAATATTCCCGAAACTCTTAAGTACTATTTTAAAAATTTATGAAATATTGTTCTTACCCAAGTCTACTATACGTTTACGCTAAAACTTTATTTTGACCCAATATTTAAAAATTTGTTTACAAATTTCTTTCAAACCGAGTTCAACAAAATTGGATTGAGTCGCTAAAACTGCGAGCTGCGTATTCATAGGAAAACCGGAATATTCTTATTTAGAAGTAAATTATTTTTATAACTATTTCAGAAACGGGTTTGGATGTCACATACAAAGCAAGTACAAAAACCATTACTTTTTGCTAAAAATAATATAGTTGGCATGTTATGTCCAGTATAAATTTGAAGTTAATAAGTGTACATAACCAAAAGACAAAAAGGCTAAATATTTTAGTTAACTACACATACAGTCTTGATTGAAAACATTATTCCGAATATCTCGAAACCATTTGGAGTTAAATTATATGTTCCACTAAAACATATTCAAAAGTCGCAAACAAAATTGATAAAAACATTGGAAAAACACGGTAAAAGTTTTAGGAGTTTCAGTTTCTGTATGACAGTAGTTCAATATTGTTAAATTGTCAATATGCTTCTCCAACACATTCAAATATTTGAATTAATTACAAACATCCCTGCTCATTTACGTTTTACAAAAACAAAATGGCACCGTAAAAACCGTCAGTTAAAAATATCTAGCCATTCACAAAAAATTAAATTCGACCATTTACAATTCAAAATTTGTCTACACACAATACTAACATTAATAGTTGGAATACAAACCTTGTATTCGTTTATTCGAAAGGAATCTTCTAAAAAGGAAAACGTTTCCTTCGCAAATGGATTTCTTTTCGGGATAACTTTGATTGCATTCATTCCAAGCAATTTACTTCATTGGGGTTGTTTTAGGAAAGCTGGTACGCTATGTGAATACATAAATGGAATCGTTCAACTTGAGACATATAGCAAACGTTTTTCAATAAGTCATCGAAAACGAAAATACTCATTGATTGAAAAGCTAAATTTGTTAGCAGTATACGCGGTGGGGCCATCTTTTACTATATTTTACCTAATATACTTATATGGACTTCATTGGGTTGCCCCATGTAAACCTTCTATAATTTTGTATTTTCTAATCCCTGAGTGCAATTCAATACGTCTATTTGGAAGTTTTAGTAGTTTCATGATTAAAATAGGTATATTTCTTTTGAACCATTGGGCTTGGATATTTGGTATGTCCATTGCACAATTTAATGTTGGTGTAATTATTATTTTATGTTCTTTAAGCTTTCGAGACTTTCTTAATACTTTTAAGCAGATGCATGAGTCCAATTCAGGTTTAGATGAACTAATGTACAGACAAATTCAGGTTTTGAATGGACTATGCAATGAGATTCAGCATGATGCTCCGATGTTTCATATTATGTTTTGTGGTGCATTTTTTAATGCAGTAGCGCTGGCCGGAGTTGCATTGATTCCGTGGAAGAAAGACAATATTTTATCTTTGACGGTTTTTCTATTATTGCTAGTATATACTGTTTTATATTTGTTGGTATTTCTCGGTGGGATGGCAAATATTTTACAAGTGTCAAGAAGATTGCTACAAAAGAGGAGAAAAGTGGGATTGGGGATGGGTAATATTGGAAAGTATAGCCAGAAGAGGAGGACACAGAAATTTTATTTGTCATGTCAACCCGTTAGGTTTAAATTTGGGGAGCTCAATTTCGTAGATAGGTTGACTCCGTTGAATTGTACAGTTTTTACAAATAGAATGACTCTACAACTTTTATTACTAGGTGGAAAGGCACTAAGAAATGGCATTTAAATATTTGTGGTTGGTCTTCACAATTTTACACAAAAAAAGTATTTTCTAATAATGTCGTGTATATATGTCTGCCTAAGTTAAAATAAATAATACCTGCATTATATTTAATTGTTATTTTATATCTCTTGTTGACGTTGAAATTATATGTTTACGGATCGTATAATAAATTTGACACACAGTGTCCCATCCCATTAAACATTTAATTTATACTTACAAAATATCTGTATTATTATCTCGGTTCTGTCAAACGTTTTCACCTTGATTGATTGACTTGGAACATTCGTTTTAATTGTTTTCAGTAAAGTAATTAAATTCAAGTAACTGTCGGAGTTATTTAGGAATTGGGAATGTATTCGAAATATTTTAGTGTTCATGCCCTTTTGCGATTGTTCAGAATTAATACATTAGTAGCAATAGCTGAACATCACATGACTGCTACTGAATACAAAAAATATGCATTGCTTCTTATGTAACGACAAACAAAACTATATAAAAGTTTATTGCTTATCAACTTATTATGACGCAAATGTCATGATAAGTAAGTATGGAAATATTCCTGAAATCGTTTGCGAAGGGTAATTAAAACTGTTTGTATTTGAAATATTATTATGTTTCAATTTGTCATTTGAAGGGAATTATTTTTGAATGGAAAGCTCCACTCCCCGTATCAAGCGTTCATATCTTGCCTACTGGTTACAAATATGCTATTAAATATTTTTGGTAAGCTTTCAAATATCATATGCCAAATATGCTATGTAAACCTGTTTTTGTAAAAAGTTCAACGTTTTAAATTTTTTGTTTACAAAATTTATGTTTTAGTGTCAGCAGTTTGAAAAAGCTGTAACTAATATCAAATATAATAATCTTCAGAACTAACGCATATAGAAAACGCATTAGATATGATTCTTACCTAATTTTAAATAAAAACTGTGAAAACTAAATAAATTAAATAAAGAAAGAAAATCTTTTATCTGTAACAGTCTTTCTACTGTTAGTTTATACAATTTTATATTTGTTGGTATTTCTCGGTGGAATGGCAAATATTTTACAAGAGTCACGACGACTGATACAAAAGAGAAAAAAAATGGGATTAGGGATGGGTAATAGTGGAAAGTTTAGCCAAAAGAGGGGAAAACAGAAGTATTATTTATCATGTCAACCTGTTAGGTTTAAATTTGGGGAGCTTAATTTTATAGATAGGTTGACTCCGTTGAATTGTACAGTTTTTGCTAATAGAATGACTCTGCAACTTCTATTGTTAGGAGGAAAGGCATTAAGAAATGCTGTTTAATTTAAATATACGTGGCTGGCCTACAAATTGTTATATAAAAAACTTGCTTCTTAATAATAATTTTATGTTATAATACATATATGCCAAAAATATTCCCATGTTTCGTTTTATTTAATACCTATTTTTGAACTCTTTTATGATTTAAATTATGTTGTTGACGTGTCGTATAAAAAATTGGCACGCAGTGTTTTTGTTACACATTTAATTTCTTGTTATAAAATATGAAATATACAGTTGTCTTTATCAAAACTTGTCATCTTGATTGCTTGTAATATGATGTTCTCGTTTAATGTTTTCAGTCAAGTAATGAAATGATGTATATTTTTGAATAAATTTTCAACTATAAATGTATTTGAAATATTTAAATGTTTATGATTCTTGGTGACAGATTAAATGCTCCTAATAATAAATAATATTTTTGAACGAGTGGCAACATTTACAAATAAGATAAAAACAATTTAATAAAACCTTTAAAAATTAATATTAAAGTTACTTATACTATTTACATGAAAACATTATACATTATATGCTACAATATACATTAATCTTTGGTTAAAAAGTAAAGTAATACTATATTAATGTTATGAAATTTCAATAAAATCTGAGTTTAAGTCTAATTTTACATCCTTTGCTATTAACACAAAAAATTGTGTTATTCCATGTTAACAGTATTGCACAATTAGGAGTGTGACATTAATAATATTTTTATTAACGCGTTACCTGGTAGATAGTTATTATATTTGAAAGAAATTTTAACCAAATTCCCGGGTGTGGCTATATCAGTGGAGGATCAGCAGCGTATTTACGATACCATGGTAGCACAAATACGCTACCATGGTAGCGCAAATACGCTACCTTTTGGTAGCATAAATACGCTACCATGGT